>CM069912.1:123404783-123687659 GCA_036172215.1 Camellia granthamiana
GTTATGTGTTTGGTTATGAGATTTGAAAATAATTTTTGAATTATGTGTTTGGTTACTATTTGAGTGTGAAGTTATATTTTGAGATTAAAATATTAAAATTAAAAAAATTAAAATATTTACAAAATAAAATAAAATATTTAAATAACAATTATATATTTAAAATAAATTTTTTTAAAAACATTTTTTAATATTTAAAAAAGATAAATAAAAAAATACTGTTCCAAACATTTGTTTCTTCCAAACCTGTACTCCAAGCCAAAAATATTTTTTAATATTTTAAAAGGAAGGCAATAAGATAACTTATTATAGAAAAAGTAACACCGTTTGGAACAACTTGACAGAAGGAGGGAATCTAGACATTGTCAAGTAAAGCAGGAGAGGTTACTTTAATTATTCAAATCACAGGAAAGGTGCCTATGTTTATCAGAAATATCAGGAGAGGTAAATGTAATTTACCCAAATATATATATATATGTAAATTTTTTTATGATGAAACTTTGATACACAGTGACAACTTGTATCATGCACATAAAGGATTTATACTGTACATACAGTAAAGTTAACCTATATGAAAATACAAATAATTTAAACAGTATCACTGATTTGATATTTTCTCAAATTATTTGGAGAAGAGAAGTTGCCTTCTAAGACCATCTCCAACGCTATACCAAATGTGATATCAAATTTGAATTTTGATGAAAATGACACTGTTCATGGCTCCAACGGTGCACCAAATCTGATATCAAATTGAGTTTTCATCAAAAATTTCATCAGATCGCGGAGGAAGTAATGAATTCATCAAAACACTGTAGCGGACACTGTTGCGGACCGTTGGAGGGGGACCCGGGTCGACCAACCAGTTGCCCACCCGGTTGACCAACCGGTCAACCGGCAAAAGGTTCAGACAGTTCAGGAAAAAAATTCAGAAATTCAAAAAAAAAAATAATAATAATAATTTTTTGCCTAACCGGTCGACCCGGAAAAAGTTCAAAAAGTTCAAAAAAAAGGTTCAAAAAATTCAAAAAAAAAAAAAAAAAAAAAATTTTTTTTTGGGCAAACCGGTCAACCGGCCGGTCGACCGGCCGGTCGACCACCCGGTTGTCCCGGGACAAATTTGATGAAATTTGATGAAAGGTGAAGGGTTGGAGCGCTCCGTATCAGATTTGGTGAAAAGGCAATTTTTCGACTCAAATTTGATGAAAAAAAAAGTGAAGCGTTGGAGATGCTCTAACTTTCAAAGTCATATAATGGTTCGTTGGATTGGGAAAAGGTCTGGTATTATTGTGTCGGTAGGCACATGTTTGTGGATGGTGTGCATGCCCCGCTAATCCATAATTCTGTCCCCTCATTCAACATCACGTAGCTTGATTTTTATTATTATTATTCCTTCAAATTTGTTGGTACACATAATTTGAAGATTTAGATTTTTTGTTTTCAATTCTTAGATATTGTTTGAAATAATCTAAATAAGTATATATTTTTGACTTTTTACAAAAAAATAAATAAATAGAGAAGTGATTTGACTCAAATAAATACACTTATCTAAATAAATATACTTATTTAAGGGATGCCAAATGAACTCTTAAAATTTATTCCGAAAGTTAGGCTTTTCGTATTCGTATTCTTATTATT
This sequence comes from Camellia granthamiana, assembly GCA_036172215.1. Lineage (NCBI taxonomy): Eukaryota > Viridiplantae > Streptophyta > Magnoliopsida > Ericales > Theaceae > Camellia > Camellia granthamiana. The sequence continues at coordinate 123,406,416 of CM069912.1, forward strand.
CTTCTTTTTCGTTTTTTTTTTTTTTTTGGCCCATATGATAGAATGTTAGAGGGCTAATATATTAAATTATAATAAAAAAGTCACGGTTGTTCCATCTACTTAAATTCTAAACCTTTGACTTTTTCATTATTTCAAAGGACAATTACATAGACTACTGAATCAACTCTCCAACCCCAAAGTTAGGTCTTACCTGAGAAATAAGACTTTCAGTTAAAAAGCCGAAGCGAGTAATGTTATTTAAGTTTAAAAATTAGATTTACTTTTCAAAACTAATAATGTGGCAATCAATTAATTAAAATGTTTAAAGCAACTCTTTTTCTCATTTTTTTTTAATTATCAATCAATCATCTGACTTGCATATTATTGGGTCCAAAAAATGAGATTCTATATCATTTTTCAGTGAATTGTTAGATCATTATGTTTATGTTTTTGTATATTTTTTCGTAAAAATCTACATGATTACTAAAACATCAATTCCCAAACGAGTTTAACGCAAATATTGTAAATTTTTTTTTTTAAAGCTTTTTAATAAGATAAATTAGACCAACGTCTTGTGAAGTTTGAAGAAAATACAAGTATGTCAATTTCAGCATAATTGTGTTGATATTCCTTTCAGCGGGACTAAAGAGATCTAAACTAATACATAAAGTATGAAGACATAAAAATAAATATATAAAAAGTGACATTTTAGTATAAACATAAAGATACTATAGCAAATGAATTACAGATGAAAACAGAGCTATCTGTTATACGAATTAAAATTTTAAGAGACCCAAATGTAATAACAAGAAATATCAGCGGAGATCAATAAAATTACAAGAAATCTCATTAGGTTTTTTAACCGCGACATGGGATATTCTATTTTCAAATTATTATCTCAAAATATTCACAATTACTATGTTTTGAGATTTATATATTTTAAAATTATCCTATAGTTTAACAACTATGAGTAATTTAAAATAGAAACATTGACAGATTTTAAGGACAGAGCATCCTTCGTCGTTTGAATCGACTTACATATACAAACTAACAAAAATTATAACTTCTGTGGGGACATAATTTTTGAATGACAACACGTGGCCGAGGTGACACCGAAGTGTCAGCCGAGGTGTCACGTGTCCTGATCATGATGCCGAGATGATCTCGGCTAGGCCGAGGTTATCTGCGAGAATACCAGAATCCGAGATAAGCGGATAAGGGACAAGAGTCCTAGAATGGGAGAAGACTTCAGTTTGGGTAAAGATGAGACTCTTAGAGAGTTTATCCTAATCCTATTGGGAGTCCAAGATTAGCAGTAATCCTAAGTCTATTAGAGTTAGGCTCCTATTGGGACTAGGATTGTGTTGGCTATAAAAGGGAGGCACCCCCATGGGTCTAAGGTATGCTTTTGATATTCTGTCTAGTGAGTTAAGCACTATTAATTATCTTTGAGAGATATTGAGTACTGACTTGATCGTCGAAGTACCCCCGGGTGGACGAACTACCGCCGGAATCTTCTCTTTCTGTTGCAGGTCAGATAGGTGTCATCTATTCTGCCGGTGCTCTCCAGCTGAATACTAAGTTGGCAGTGTGGTCAGAAAATCACTCGCACAATTTGGCGCCATCTGTGGGAAAGAAAGGAGAATAGATGGCCAACGACGGACAGAAAGAGAAGGTTGGAGACAACACTCCTACTGGGAGTGGGAAACATATTGACCTTGGCATCTGTAGACACCCCATTTTTGACCGACCTCAAGACTCGGACGTCACCACTTGAACGCTTGGTGATTATCCCTGTTTGTGTTTGTCCTGAGTTCCCGGAGGTCTTGGCGGCGCGCCTTGTCTCAGGATCTCTCGTTTCGACTGTTTCGTGTTTGGTTTTGGCACCAAACACTTGTGTTTTTGCCTTGAAAGGCAGGGAATGGCTTGTTGGCCATCCCCACATCCCATTGGCCTTCCCATGGAATCACCGGCTGTTTATGGGTGCCATCGGCCATGGTCTCTTATTATCAATGGCCGGTCGACATAATAGTTGGCCGACCGGCACTTTGTTTTGCCGGTGACCGTTTTTGCTGGCCGGTTTGACTCCTTCGCACCCTTGAGGCATGGTGCATGCCAGCTGTGCCAGCTGGAATGCACCATCACTCCTCCCCGTGCAGTTGATGGCTGTTTTGAGCCCTTGACCCCCTAATTCCTTCTAGAATGATGACCCTTTGGCCAAGCTTCTTGGGTAAGCTTGGCCAGCTGTCCCAACTTCTTCAAGAAGCCAGGGACCTTTTGCACCCTTTGCCCCTTTTGATATAGCTTCTTGGAGAAGCTTGGAGTCCTTTTTTTTTGCCTATATAAGCACCCCTCCTCTCCCATTGTTAGGGGTTAGAGCTTTTGAACAAGAAAACCAGAGCTTATATATCTATATATCTGATATATCATCCTCTCTCCCTATATCTCCCTTTCTCTCATCCATAGGGTGTGTTTGGAAGCCTAAAAATGCATTTTGACCCTACTATTGCACTAATACACACACCATTACACCTTACTTCGAGTTTGAGAAGCATTGAGGGTTGATTCTTGAAGTTTTGGACTGGTTTTGGTCAGAGGAGGGTGGCTGGAGCCCCTGTTCTTGAAGTGTTCTTTAAGGGTGAGATTCTTGCTTTATTTTTCCCAATCTTGCACTAGCTTTCTACCTGTCTTGCACGCTGATTTAAGCTTTGTGTATAACATGAAAAAGTCTTATATTTTCATTCTTAACATCTTTCATTGAGGGTGTTTTGGCATTGGGGGTCGAACTCCCCCTCTTAGGCCTCTTTTGGCCTATTTTGGTGCCTTTTCTCTAAGCCTCGTTTACTTTGTTGTATTAGTCTTCTCACCACTGAAATCTAGTGGATTTTCAGTGGTGATGAAGTGATTTTGAGGTCTTGTGTAGGGGAGGGACACCCCTCTCCCTTTGTGTCTCATTTGTTCTTACTTTTGGCTCATAAAGGTAGCATGCATGCTTAGTTATTTTTGGCTCCATTTCAGAGGTTTTTGGGGATATTTGGTTGTATTATGCCTCTGTTCTTGGTTGGTTTGATGGTCCATTTCATGCATCATATGCTTGCCTTGTAATCCCTTGTTTTGGCCTAATATGCATCATGTTATGAGTCGACATTTTAGCATGATTTTGGCTTGGTTCCAAGAAGGTCTTAGTCATATTTTGCTATGTTTAAGGTCTGACCTTAGTTGTCTTTGCCATATTTGCCATGTTTGGTATAGTCTCTTAACATTTTTGGCTTGTGAGCTTGATTGTGTGGGTCACCAGCATGCTTAGCATAAGCTTATTATTATCATTTGGCATCATTTGATATCAGGTTTCAATCCATATAATGTGGCCTTACATTGTCCTTTGTGTCTCTTTTAATGCTTGGAAATGTTGTGATTTCATGCCTTGAAATGTGTATTGTGTATGCCTATGTGTTTGGATCATTTGGGATGCCATGTGTGTGAGTTTTGGAGCTCATTTTGCATGCTGAAATTCTGTTTTTGGTTGTATAGTTCATGCCATGCTTGTTTGGGTTAGTGGTAGTAGAATGCCCTTTGTTGTGCCTTAACTTTGGGCCCCTTTTGACTTGCATGTTTGTAGTGCATTTTGTCCATCACTTGAGGCATTTTTAGTCACTGTTTTGGGGGTGTTTGGAGACCTCCCATTTCAGTCTAAGTCCCTTCTTGGACATGGTTGTATGCTTGACTTGTTGCCTCTAATTGCACGCTTGCATTGTACCATATTAGCATTGCATGTCAGCAGCATTGTATACTTGACATGATAGGTTGCATCAAATTTGACATGTTTTGCATCTTAGCCTCTTGTTCCATTTTCGAGCCATGTTTGCATAACATACATTGCATTGCTTGGTTTGGGGTGTCAAACCTAGCGTGAGGGTTGAGAGGTGTTCATGCTACAAGTGATGTAACACATCTCAACTCTCGGTCATTGAGGCCCTTGACTTTGACATGATAGGGTCTTGGTCCTCATTTGTGTGTTGCATGCATTTTACATTAAATGGCAAGTTTGGTCCCTTAGGCTATCATGCACAATTGATGGCCCAAGGATTAAGGGCCATGCTTCCCTGAGTTCAATACATGATTTGGGAGAGTGGCCATGCTTACATGTGCTTGTAGTTCCATGCCATACACTGCATGTCCTCTGTTGCTGTCAAAACTGTTTTCTGCAGGGAGTTTCTGCCGACCGGCATTGTTGAGTGCCGACCGGCAAAGAATGAATGGCCGATGACCTTAAATCCAGCCGATGGACATTTTCCATGGCCGGTGAGAATTTCCTTCAGCCGATGGTATTCTACAGTGTGCAAGGAACATGTCCCAAGACTTTGGCAGTCTTTGGAGAGGCAGGACAGTGTAAATAGAGGCAACAGTGGTATGGTGCGAATTTCCGAGCAAGGCGGATCAATCATGCATCATTCACGCATCCCGAGGCGGGGCTGTGGCCACCTTCTTTTGTTATTAATTTGTTAATTAATTAGAGGGTCTGTAATAATTAATTAATTTATTATTCGGACTGTAATATTTATTTGGTCCCTCCGAGTGAGGGCGTATTTGTAATAAGGGTGTGTGAGTGTGTGCATGTCTTCCAATCCCACGTCTTTCTTCCTTTTTATTTACCTGCTTATGATGGTAGGTTAGGGCATATCTAAATTAGCATACCTTATGCTATGCATGCGTGCATCCATACATTTGTCTTGCACGCACCGGGCTCGGCGCATCATACTAACTGCACTATATTTTCAATTCCAAGTTGAGTACTTGCTAGTTGCAGCATTTCACATGCCATGTTTAGGATAGCCGAGCCTGTCTAGATTGCATCCTTGCATGTGTTGCATTAGCCACCTTAACATGAACTAGGATCATGCATATGATTACTAACTAGTTTCTGTTTTGGCACGGAGTACTAGGTAAGCTTTTATGCTTTAGCATATCGCATGCGTGTGAATGTTGCCATGATAGCATGATTACCATGAGGCTAGCTGCTTATGTGATATAACTGCTTGAATGCCTGTGGATGGAGGTTGAATTACCTAAATTGGAATAATGCATTTAAAACTGTGAGTTTTAAGCCCACTAGACAGTGGAAAAACCATCTTTTCTAAAAGCCCACTCGAGGGTGGCAAAACCTGCATTTTAGCCTACTTGCGAGTAGCAAACCATTTTCAAAACAAAACATGTAATGTTTTGCTCCAATTTAGGCGATTCGGTCTATACTTGTTTGCTGTGCGCATAACATAGTAATTCTAGGCTAATAACCGGAATAAGAACACATAAGGTTTTCAAAATTAGATATCACGGTTAGTAGAGGCCGATCTTCGGATCGGGCGAGAGGGGGTGCTCATAGCTGACCTTCCCCAATCGTACCCAAGTTCTCGAGCCGAGGCAACTTTGGTGATGACGGACACGTGGCCTTTGGTGCCGAGTCAGGGTTTTCTAAATTCCCCAATTAAAAAATATTTAGGTGGCGACTCTGTATCTGGCAAAACAGTCCATGTTTGGCACTTCTTTCAAAAATCAGTTTTCTCAAAACGATTTGCCGGATTTGGACTCTTTGGTTCAGATTAAGAACCGTAACACAAAGGGAGTCCGAACTGTAGAGTGAGGCCCACGGGCGCGTCTACAGTTTATGGCGACTCCGCTGGGGAGTATAGAGAGCTTGACTCGAACTCGTGATATCTTGTTTTGACTACACTTATGTGTTTCTTTGCATTGCATGTGCATTGGTGCGCCTAGGACACCGTGTTGGCCATCTGCTATTCCTGAGCGGTCTGCTGGAGGCTTGTCTTGTCAAGCCATGACCATAAGGCTGACCGGTTGTGGGCTCTGCCAGTATGGGAACACCAACCTCGGTTTTACCGGGGCACCCTTTTTGACCATTCGACCTGGTGCATATTCGGATCCATAGTGACCATTCCAAACTAGGATACGTTGCTTACCCGATGTTAGGTTGTTTGAAACTACTGTGTGCGTAGTGAAACCCTTGTTCCTGACAAAATAGGACAGGGAAACCCTACCCCAACATAGGGGTGTTTTTGCTCTCTCTACGTGCTATGTGCTTTCAGAGTGTATCTCTACAGGGGACACACATATCAGTTTGCGAGATTGAGTATCAAGCCTGAGGGCATCAGCACCCGTAATTTGAGAATCAGTCATATCTGCGGGTATCAGATTCAGACTTAGGGGCAATGACTCAGAAACAGTAATCAGTATTTGAGGAACAATGTGTTCAGCTTATTGGCGACATATTATGATACCCAACCGCGTGTTGTATGTTTATTTTACGCCGTTACGCTGTCCGATTGTCTGTTTATTTATACGCTTTATTTATCTTTTTGCTAGGTAGTTGAGCACAATTGCTTCTGACCCAGCAGATATTCCCCAAGCACTTTGGACTAGAGGTCGTCGACTCCATCGATCTGAGGATCTGGTAGACGGACAACCAGTGTACCACTCTCTACCCCCGGTTACTAGGCGGAGGACAGCTAGGCAGAGGGCATCAGTACAGCAGTCAGTTCAGAGGGCCTTGTCTACCCCACCTGAGTTCAGTAGAGATCAGGGTCCTGTTTCACCTACAGAGAGGGAACATATACCGGTAATTCAACCAGAGCAGAATAGTATGGCTAGCTTAGAGGAGATGGTGCGCCAACTCCAAGAGAGCATGAAAATGATGCAGCAAGATGCTGTCCGACAAGCAGAATTCGCCAAGCAGCAGGCCACGGTTATGAACGAACAAGCAGAGTTAATTGTAAGGTTACAGCAGTAAGCCGAAGCCTCTGCTTCGGGACAAGTTCCTCCCCTACCAGGAGTTCCAAATCTCGGGGAGACGGCCAATGCTTAGAATGATAAAGAACTTCCCACAGGACCACCTCCACCCCCGATCCTCCCCCAAATCCAACCTCAACTATCAAAGACACCCACCAACCTACCAGACTCTCCCTTTGAGTTTGAGACTGATCCCACCGCTCTAAAGTTGAACAAGCTTGAAAAGCTGTTTAAGAGATCCCAAGGAGCCAAGACCATTCCCGACATTGAAGATGGTTACACTGACGCAGCTGTAACGCTGCCCGACAGATTTAAAATGCCCCATATTGATCGATTTGACGGGTCCGGGGACCCCATGGTGCACCTGAGACTGTTTTCAGATATCCTAAGGCCGATGGGCCTCAGTAGACTACAGAAGATGTCTTTGTTCGGCCAAACTCTGTCCGGTGTGGTGGCCATATGGTATGCCAAACTAGAAGATGATGTCAAGAGAAATTGGGACGAAATGGCTGAGGCCTTCATTGCGCAGTACTCATACAATACACAAATTGAGATTACAATCCGCGATCTCGAGACAACGAGGCAAGAGCCTAAAGAGAGTTTCTCAGAATTTGTAACCAGATGGAGGGCCAAAGCTTCGATGATGACCTTAAGACCTACAGATAAAGACCAGATTCGGATGATTGTGCGCAATCTTCAGCCGAAGTTAATGCAAAAGATGATTGTACTCCCTTTTCCTACTTTTTCTGACCTGCATGAAATGGGGGTGCAGATTGAGGATGCCTTGAAGCAAGGCTTAATTGATAATGACCGGGAGCAACCCCGAAGAGCTTTCAACCGCAACACTAATGCGGGCCCGAGTGGCACTACAACTATAAGAGCTTCCGAAGTGAGCATGGAAACCACCAACCCCCCTCCGAGAACCACGGCGGCTGCACCATTCTCCGGTGCGTCCGGAAGTAACCCACCAACCGCTAAATACCCACCTAAAAATGCCAGAACCTTCACTCCACTTTATATGCCCCTGTCCAAAGCTCTGGGGGTTTTAATCAGAAAAGGGCACTTGAAGCCCCTAGAGCCGCGGCCCTTACCAGAAAGACTCCCCGCTACCCACAACCCAGCCAAGTATTGTGCATTTCATCAACAGCACGGTCATGACACCGAACTGTGCTTCCGCTTACGTCATGAGATTCAAGATCTCATCGATAACGGGGTGATCTTGCCTCCCGAGAAACCCAACGTTACTACAAATCCCCTCCCCGCACATAACCAAGCTCCACCACCCAAAAGAATCAATTTCATCCATACTGGGGTCGTGTCCTACGATCCTAGTATCTATATCACTCATTCCCACCTGTCTAAGCCGGAAGTGTTCTTTCTCGATTGCGCCGATTTGTGCATGATGGACATCTCCATGACCCAACCTAAGCCAGCGGTGGTAACTGTCGAAGACAAGAGAGAGGAGGTTCCAAAGGAGAAGAGGATTGTTGGGCCAGAGTCTGCGGAATCTGGAAGTTGTGTTGAGAAAACGTATAGTCCGAGTGACTACATTTTATCAATAGGCCAGGATGGGCCAGATGTGGAATTTCCAGCAGGAGGAGAACTGTGTGTGATCCAAGGGGATAGTCGGGGATAGGGAACAGATGATTTAACAGCTGTGGAAGAGGACCTTGCCAATCTTCGTTTTTACAGTGATCAAGATCCAGGGAATGTGGCAGTCAACTGGTATGATCATGAGGAGTCGACAGAGGCTACAGGATGGTTAGACGATCAACCAGATGTGGTAGAAGAATTTCAGCTAGAACAGGGCCCAGCAGGGGCGAGAATGTCAGTAACAGCCGGAAAGGTCGAAGAACAGAGTGCATCGCCGGAGAGCGCCGGTGTCAAGAATTTCGCTCGGGATTGGAGCATTTCGAATACGGGAATTATTGAACAGTCGGTTATATTGACACACCCAGAACAGGAAAGATTCGAAGATTCCGAGAGAATCAGGAAGGCAAAGGCCCATGTGGGGACTGAAACTGCTGTGTGCACAGGAACTGAGAATGCTGCGAACATATGGATGGAAGGTGCTGCGAGTACAAGAACAATCATACCGGAGCCGGACAGATGTTTGTCAGCTGCTGATGGAATGTGGTGGGAGGATGAGGATTTATGTCTTGCCCACACAGACGAAGATTGGGGGGACAACCAACCCGATGACACCTGGTACCTTGGAGAAGTCGATCATATGACACGGAGCGGGCGGTATTTCAAACCCCCGCACCTAGATCAGCCAGAGGCTTCTGGGAAGGATAGAGAGGCTGAAAAGCAAAAGGAGAAGCAACTTGAGGAGGAGGGTGTACTCAAACAGTTAAAAAAGATACAAGCAGACATCTCCATCTGGGGACTGCTTATAGCATCACGAGTACACAGACAGGCTGTCCTGTCAGCCATGGACAAGGCCAAGCTTTCGATAGACACCACGCCAGAGCAGCTAGTGGGATTAGTCTTTCCGGGAGGGGCTGCCCCGATGCTGACTTTTTCCGACAAGGAGTTGCCACCCGAGGGGGCAGACCATAATAAGCCACTCTACATCTCCGTGGAATGTAGGGATAAATGGATACCAGTGGTTCTTGTTGATACCGGATCCGCCATCAACGTCTGCCCGGCAAGGACAGCATATGCAATCGGCTTGAAAGTCGCGAATTTTGTACCAACAGCCCAAGTCATCCGGGCGTATGACAATACAAGTAGAGAAGTGATGGGGATCGTAAAAGTTCAGACTAAAGTTGGGCCGGGACAGCATGAGATAGATTTCCATGTCTTGGAGGTGCTTGCAACTTTCAACTTGCTTTTGGGGCGGCCGTGGCTGTATCAGGTAAAGGCAATGTCATCCACTTTGCATCAAATGGTGAAGTACCCCTATGGGAAGGGAGTAGCCATTGTTTTCGGGAATTCATCAATCCATCCACCACCGGAAGTATCCACGCCTGTTCTAGAAATCGAGCATGGCATGGAGGATGTGTTCATATCACGTTTTACCCTAGTTGAGGCTCAGGTTGTACAGAACATCATGGCTGCTAACGAGGGGATATATGTCAGTGCCCAAGCAGTGTATCTCATGAACAAGCTCCAACACATCCCCGGGATGAGATTAGGAAAGAGCGGCCGCAAGGGCGTTGCAACATCGGCCGAAGTGCCACACAACCCCCATACCTTTGGCTTGGGTTATCTGCCCACCAAAGAGGATTGGGCAAGGAAAGGAAAGGAGATGGCTGGGAGAGCCAGAGCGAAGCAGATGGGAGACCTTTTGACTTAATGCACCGGCCCATTCAGGGCACCCTAAACGGACGCTTCGTCCGGGAGGGGGAAGACTTTTCATTTTGTGGTTTTCCGGAACCGTGGCTGAATGTGGAGAGGAAGCGCATACCAGGTTTCGAGATTTTCTTTGACCTGCAGTTACCTGGGGATGATGTTACTGAAGAGCAGACAGACCCAACAGTTGAGGTTGAACGGAACAGGAAAGTGGAGTCTAAGGATGCCGAACTTGAAATGGGGGTAGCACTGGCATGTCTGCTTTCAGATCCTTCGATCAACCAGCTGTGCTTGGGGGATAACTTCTCGGTGTCCGTGATCGGGAATGAAACGGCTGCGGGCCTACCGTCAACTATTTTAGATGCATCCATCGCACCCTCCCTCACTTGGCAGTACGAAGAGGGATTTCTGTCGAGCAGCATTGGGTCAGGTAGTGAGCCAGAATCTGATTCCTCCGAATCTGTTGAGTCGGAATCAGGTTCCAGCTCGACTGAGTCTGAGTCCGGTATTCTTGGGGGTGATAACCCGGATGCCACAGTCCTGTCCAGGTCGTCTTTTTCTTTCTCTTTTGAGTTTGTTATAACAGAAGAATCAGACGGCTTGGAAGCATATAATGAGAATGATATGAATGTGGTTTCCGAGTACTTTTCTGTGCTTTTGATTTATTGCTTAAATCAGGACTTTCAAAATTTTGATGAAAACACCGAGGACGAAATTCCTCCGATTTTACAACGTTTAATTGAACAAGAGCAGGAGAGGTTTGTCAAACCTTTAGTTGATGAAATCATTACTGTGAATGTTGGTACTGAGAAGGACCCGCGGCTGGTCCAGATCGGGTCCACGTTGTCTTCAGAGGAACGCGAGCGCTTAGTCGCTTTATTAAAAGATTTCAAAGATGTTTTCGCGTGGTCCTACGAAGACATGCCTGGAATCGATCCTGAGATCGTACAGCACCGGATCCCTCTTGACCCTGAGGCCCGACCTGTCAAACAGAAACTCAAGAGGATTCGCCCTGATTGGGCCATTAAGATCAAGGAAGAGGTCACCAAGCAAATCGACACAGGCTTCCTGCTGGTATCCGAATACCCGACTTGGTTGGCCAACATTGTTCCAGTGCCAAAGAAGGATGGCAGAATTCGGGTATGTGTTGATTTGAGGGATATGAACAGGGCCAGTCCGAAGGACGACTTTCCCTTGCCACACATTGATGAGTTGGTAGATTTCATAGCGGGGCATGCTTTGCTTTCATTTATGGATGGCTTCTCAGGCTATAATCAGATAGTAATGGCACCTGAAGACCGGGAGAAGACTGCATTCACCACCCCGTGGGGTACATACTGCTACAAAGTAATGCCATTTGGGTTGAAGAATGCTGGAGCTACTTATCAACGGGCAGCGACCACAATATTGCATGATATGATCCACAAAGAGGTTGAGGTGTACGTGGACGACATGATTGTCAAATCTAAAGAAAGAGAGGGTCACTACACTGCTTTGCAAAAGTTTTTCCAAAGGATCAGAGAATTTCGGCTGCTGTTGAATCCTCAGAAGTGTACGTTCGGTGTTACAGCGGGAAAAATGCTAGGGTTTCTGATTACGCAAAGGGGCATTGAAGTCGACCCTTCCAAAATCAAGGCCATCTTAGAAATGCCACCACCAATGACTGAAAAAGAGGTGCGAGGCTTTCTAGGTAAAGTGCAATTCATAAGGCGGTTTATCTCAAAATTAACCTTAACTTGTGAACCACTTTTTGGTCTCCTGAAGAAAGGAAAGAAATTCCAATGGGACGGCCGATGCCAAGCAGCTTTTGAACAGATCAAAGAGTATTTACAAAACCCACCCGTGTTGTCACCACCGGAGCCAGGAAAACCGTTGATATTATACCTGTCAGTAACCGAAACTACAATGGGCTGTATGCTCGCACAAGAGTCAGAGGGCAAAGTGGAAAGGGCCATCTACTATCTGAGTAAGAAGATGCTGGATTACGAGACCCGATACACTCCGCTGGAGAAGGCTTGTTTGGCCTTGGTATGGGTAACCAGGAAGTTGCGGCACTACTTGTTAGCTCACTTTGTAATGTTGGTTTCACGCTTGGATCCCATCAAATATCTTTTCGAGAAACCGGCACTTACGGGTAGGCTAGCTCGTTGGCTGCTGTTGCTTTCTGAATTTGATCTGAAGTATGTGACACGCAAGTCAGTAAAAGGAAGAGCGGTAGCGGAGTTCCTTGCCGACCACCCGGTTGAAGTGGATGAAGCGGTTGAGTACCTATTCCCAGATGAAGCCATTCTGCACATCGAAGATAAAACGTGGACGATGTACTTTGACGGAGCGTCAAACCAGTACGGGTATGGGATAGGAGTGTTGCTGATAGCGCCTGACGATTCCCGTATCCCTTTGGCATTCAAGCTCCAGTTCAAAGTCTCGAACAATGAAGCAGAATATGAGACATGTATTGCCGGCCTAGAAGCAGCCCTAGAACTAGGGGCAAGACGGTTGGACATCATTGGGGACTCAAACCTTGTTGTGTCTCAAGCAAAAGGAGATTGGAATGTCAAAGAAGAAAAGATGATAATTTACCACCAGACCTTGGATTTGTTAATTCCTCGGTTTGAAAAGCTAAACTTCACTCATCTGGTAGGAGAGAACAATAGGTTCGCAGATTCGCTAGCAACTCTATCTTCCATGATAGACATCCCGTCCGGAGTCCGGATGCGTCCAGTCATTATTGACCAGAAGTTTGTGCCAGCATATAAGTCAATTTTTGCCATAGACGAGGTTCAGGATGAGAACCCCTGGTATTACGACATTTGGAATTTCTTGGAGAAAGAGGCGTATCCACCAGGGGCAAATGCCAAAGATAAAAGGGCCACCAGAAGAATGGCTGTTCAGTTCATCATCTGCGGGGGTAAGCTGTACAAGAGAGGTCATCTGGGGATGCATAAGATGTGTGTAGAAGCTGAGGAGTCGAAGCGCCTGATGGAGGCCATCCATGGGGGAGAATGTGGTGCACATATGAATGGAGTCATGCTAGCGCAGAAGATCCTCAGACAGGGTTACTATTGGTCCACCATGGAGGAGGATTGTATTGGCTTTGTTCGACGATGCCACAAATGCCAGATCCATGCAAATCGCATGAACATCCCGCCGTCAAAGCTATACAACATGACTTCGCCATGGCCATTTTCAGTCTGGGGAATTGATGCAATCGGGGCTGTCACTCCGAAGGGATCGAATGGGCATGAGTTTATCCTGGTAGCAATAGATTACTTTACGAAGTGGGTCGAGGCCCAATCTTATGCAGTGTTGAAGGCTTCGCATGTCGCAAAGTTTATCAGAAACAACATCATCTGTCGCTACGGAGTCCCAAACGAGATCATTTCAGACAACGGTTCCCACTTCAAGAAGGAGGTGATTGATTTGTTGGAGAAATACAATGTGGCTTTTCATAAGTCATCTACATACCGACTGCAGACCAATGGAGCGGTTTAGGCCGCCAACAAAAATATCAAACACATACTGCAGAAAATGGTGGAAACCTACCGGAATTGGCCAGATAAGTTGCCATTTGCTCTGTGGGGCTACCGGACTTCGATTAGAACTTCTACTGGGGCGACTCCGTATTCATTAGTCTATGGGATGGAGGCCGTCCTACCCATCGAAATTGAGGTTCCGTCTTTGCGAGTATTGGCTGAGTGTCAAATAGCCGAAGCAGATTGGCAGCAGAGCAGGTTTGAGGAACTCATGCTCTTCGATGAGAAAAGACTGAAAGCACTGTACCATGTTCAGGGTTATCAGCGTAGAATTGCCCGGGCTTTCAACAAGAAAGTTAAGTCCAGGAATTTGAAGGAAGGAGATCTGGTGCTCAAAGACAACCGAGCTCCCATCCATGACCCAAGGGGCAAGTTCAGACCCAATTGGACTGGTCCCTACATCATCAAAGCTATTTGGTCTGGTGGAGCTGTGGTTCTGATGGACCTAGATGGCCTGGAGTTCTCACAACCGATCAACATGGACAAGTTGAAGAAATATTACCCTTGAGAGGCTCGCTAGGCCGAAAACCCGAAAGGGCGACCTAGGCAAAAGTTAGAGCACAGAAAATTAGAAAATAGAAAAACTGAGCTCGCAAGGTCGAAAACCCGCAAAGGGCGGCCTTGGCAAAAGTTAGAGTGTAAAAGGAGAGGTTAAATACCCGAGTGTACCTTTACCCCGAACTACGTAAGGCTTGATTCCCGTCTTTGGGATACGTAGGCAACTTCATCCTGAAGTTCAGCCATAAACATTTTCCCCGATCAACTTTGTCCGTCTTGATCATCTCGGCCATCTTCGTCCATCAGCATTCATCATGATCTCCGGTGTAGTGCTTTTTAGACTAGGGGCAACTTTCCGTTGCTGTGCAGTGCCGCGATGCTATGCAGACTAGGGGCAACTATCCAGTTGCAGGGATCCGGGGTTGTGCATCTCAGTGAAAAATTTCAGGCATGTTCAGTTCTGATTCATATCAAAAATGGTTTTGAAAAGTTTTAATAAAAGTTGACTTTGTTCAAATTAATCTTTTTACAACTAAGACCATTTTTGGACCAAAGCGGAAAGTTTTCAGTACCACAATCTTCAATATTCATTGATTTCAAAACAGAGTTCTTCTGCTCTTGCATACAAATTGAAGTTGCTTTTTATTACATTCATAAAGAAAACTTGAAAGTTCTAATAAAGCACTAAACCCGGGGCATAGTCAAGTCAGGTGTCCCTGCACCCCCTCCCAGAGCTAGTCGAAGTCTCTGATGCCAAGCTAGGCCCATTCTGTGCCTCTTCATTGAGCCAATCCCAACACTCATCAGACAAAGTGCAACTGAAAATGGGAGCGGGGGCCAGGAGCTCTCTAGTTCTCCATGCTGTAGCATACCGGGCAAGCTGTGCACCTCGGATCGGGAATGCAGCCGGGTATTCTATCTCTTCCGGTGGACAAGTCTGGTCATGGCCGAATTGACGTCGGATCCGGAACGGAAAATAGAAGACGCAGTGAGTCAAGCCAATCAGCTGAATCCCAGGTTAACGAGTCATACTGTAGCTCATTGCCGGTAGATTAAGCCAAGGGCATTGCCAAGCAATGCGGTCCGCGGACAAGCTACACATCCAGTCAAACCACCAACCCTCATCGAGGGCGTCAACTAGGCGCTGCCTAAAGAAGTAGCCGCGAGCTGAGTAAGCCGGGCAAGAGTCCACAACCTGCAATTTATCCATCAACCATACCTGGGGAGGGAGGAAAAATGAGAGAATAAAGAATAGAGAGATGTATGATGAGGGAAAAGTAAGTAAAGGGTTTTGTGAGAAAAATCGAGCCTGAGGGCCGAGTGACGCGAGCAATATATATGTGTGAGATTGGGTGGGAAACATTACCTGCAGTAATAGTGGACTCCCCGCAAATCTGGCTGCCTCTTGACGATAGAAAGCATCCAAGCCCATCAGCGTTTCAGCCAACGCCATGGCAATACAGCTCTTTCCTTCTTTCAAACCTTGGGCAACTTCAATCAATCGGACGCTAGATCCTCCAGAACCTGAGGCAAATAAGAAATGAGATAAC
Organism: Camellia granthamiana; assembly: GCA_036172215.1. Taxonomy (NCBI): domain Eukaryota; kingdom Viridiplantae; phylum Streptophyta; class Magnoliopsida; order Ericales; family Theaceae; genus Camellia; species Camellia granthamiana. The sequence continues at coordinate 123,422,071 of CM069912.1, forward strand.
ATACACAAACAAAGTGCATGTTGCCGAAAACCTTGCCAATGACGGTCGCCGCGGTCGCCGGCATCAGAAAAACGGCAAATCAAACTCGAAATATCCAGCATTCCGTCACAAATCAGAGATCGAGCATCAGGTACGGAGAATCCACACATTTGTCCTAAGGCTTGGGCATGGCCAAAACGGGGTTGGGGCAGGATCTCTTCATTGCGCTCAAACTCCATTAAGACTTGAAAATCTTCAAAGGTGGGACACACCTCTTGCCCGCCAAAGCTAAAAACATGTGTCACCGGATTCCAAAACCTTGCCGCGGCATGGAGAAATGGAAAGTGCAACGGGGTACGACCCAGAGTGAATAGTGCGTTTATATCGAAACCCCGGAAATTTAGTTTTTTCGAGCCATCCAAGTTGTTAATCCAAGTTGCAAGATTTTGGGCAAGAAATTCTTCCATTTGGAGTAAATCAGTGTGGAAATGAGAAAAACTACGAAGCTGGGGCCTTTTGTAGGGGATAAGGATGAATGAAGGACAGGTGTCAGCATTCTGCTGAATTCTTTCATTTTTGGCCGGCCGGCCAAGTAAGGTGCCGACCGGCCATCACTTTTGGCCGATGGAGATTCCTCATGGCCAGTGGTTCCTCCCTAGGGCCGATGGTCTTCCCCTTGGTTCCCTGAGTTGTCTATGCTCAGAAGTTGGGGAACCCCACCATTTCCGATGCCCTCCAGTGATCAACTGTTGCGGGGCCACACCCATTTGCTTATCGAGTTGTTGTATATTTGTTTATCGAGTTGTATTTCACTCTCTTTAAGTCTTCGTGTTGCTTATCGAGTTGTACTCGCACTTAGTTAGCTTATCGAGTTTTCTCGTTTTGCTTATCGAGTTGTAAGTCGGTTCGCTACCTGATTATTACGATGCAAGTGCTTAATTTTCAAATGAATTTCAGTTTCATTCATATTGTTATGTGATGCCTTGTGATGCGATGCATAGAACGTACAAATGTAACATCTTTTGAACAAATAGCAGTTTCATCTCCATCACGTGTTTTGCAAAAATACGCAGTTTTGAAAAACAAACAAACCTGCCTGAGGCAGTGCAATGTGCTTAAACTACCAGTAAAAAAAGGAAAGTAAAACAAAAGGAAAGTAGGGCAGCAGAGTATCGGGATTGCTACTGATAACCCCCCTCCTTTTTCTTGAGGTCGATGCACCACCTGCGCCCTTATTCAGGGTCAACTATATGATTTGCCACCTTCATTATTCAAGATATTGCAAGAAAGCGCACATTTAAAACATTAGTAGGCTTTCGAGTTGACCTTAGGCCGTATCTTTTTGAGCGACCCGCCGTATGTGCAAGGAACATCCCTCCCCATATCCTTTTGCATCTTGTGAGCTCCACAACATGCTTCAATTGTATTGTGTTGCAGTGTTTTACTTGCACGTGCTCAGGTTTCTTTTTATACACATTGCTTGCGTGGACCGCATGCGTTATTCACATGTGTTCAAGTTTCTTTTTACACACATTACTCGCGTAGACCGCATGTTTTACTTGCGTAGACCGCATGTTTGTAATTAATATAATTACTTGCGTAGACAGCATGTTTTGATTGCGTAGACCGCATGTTATATCATTACTTGCGTAGACCGCATGTTTTGTTTGCGTAGACCGCATGTTATATCATTACTTGCGTAGACCGTATGTTTTGTTTGCGTAGGCCGCATGTTATATCATCACTTGCGTAGGCCGCATGTTTTGATTGCGTAGACCGCATGTTATATCATTACTTGCGTAGACCGCATGTTTTGTTTGCGTAGACCGCATGTTATATCATTACTTGCGTAGACCGCATGTTTTGTTTGCGTAGACCGCATGTTATATCATTACTTGTGTAGACCGCATGTTTTGTTTGCGTAGACTGCATGTTATATCATCACTTGCGTAGACCGCATGTTTTGTTTGCGTAGACCGCATGTTATATCATCACTTGCGTAGACCGCATGTTTTGTTTGCGTAGACCGCATGTTATATCATTACTTGCGTAGACCGCATGTTTTGATTGCGTAGACCGCATGTTACATCATTACTTGCGTAGACCGCATGTTTTGTTTGCGTAGACCGCATGTTATATCATTACTTGCGTAGACCGCATGTTTTGTTTGCGTAGACCGCATGTTGTATCATTACTTGCGTAGACCGCATTTTTTGTTTGCGTAGACCGCATGTTTTGCTCGCGTAGACCGCATGTTTTACTTGCGTAGACCGCATGTTTGTAATTAATATCATTACTTGCGTAGGCCGCATCTTTTGTTTGCGTAGACCGCATGTTTTGCTCGCGTAGACCGCATGCTTGTGTTCAACTTCATTGCTCGCGTAGACCGCATACTTATGTTCAATTTCATTGATTGCGTAGACTGTATACTTCATTTATACGTGTTCAATATTCATTACTTGCGTAGACCGCATCCTTTATGTACATGTGTTTGTGCCTTCATGGCATTGTCATGCCTCTCATTTGCTTTGCATTGTCACGCATTTTCAATTGCATTAATATGCACGTTGCTAACAAAATCGTACTAGTTAAGTTGTTTTCTTTGCAGGCACGATATTGTATGTACGGTTCATTTGCGACTGGTGGAACCAGGCGAACCGAACAGGTATTGTATCCTCCGAGTGAGACGTATCGAGAATTGCATAATTTTCTTACCTCCTTTCTGCATCGTAGTGTAGTTTAGTGTATGCTAGCTTAAAACTGTTGCATGTGTGCTTCGTTACAGCTTTTCTTTGCATGATCATAAGTTATGTTCGGCTTCTTGCATTGTCTTGCATATTGCTCCCGCCTTCGGGCGCATATCTTTGTTTGTAGCTTGTATGCTTTGTCTAAGTCTTCGGCCTCGTCAAAAATGGGTCGTCTCTAGGCTTTGACATTTACTCCCGTCATTGTTATGACTTCCGAGTTCTGTCAAAGAGGGGCAACTGTAGACACCCCATTTTTGACCGACCTCAAGACTCGGACGTCACCACTTGAACGCTTGGTGATTATCCCTGTTTGTGTTCGTCCTGAGTTTCTGGAGGTCTCGTCGGCGCGCCTTGCCTCAGGATCTCTCGTTTCGACTGTTTCGTGTTTGGTTTTGGCACCAAACACTTGTGTTTTTGCCTTGAAAGGCAGGGAATGGCTTGTTGGCCATCCCCACATCCCACCGGCCTTCCCCTGGAATCACCGGCTGTTTATGGGTGCCACCGGCCATGGTCTCTTATTATCAATGGCCGGTCGGCATAATAGTTGGCCGACCGGCACTTTGTTTTGCCAGTGACCGTTTTTGCTGGCTGGTTTGACTCTTTCGCACCCTTGAGGCATGGTGCATGCCAACTGTGCCAGCTGGAATGCACCATCACTCCACCTCGTGTAGTTGATGGTTGTTTTGAGCCCTTGACCCCCTAATTCCTTCTAGAATGATAACCCTTTGGCCAAGCTTCTTAGGTAAGCTTGGCTAGCTGTCCCAACTTCTTCAAGAAGCCAGGGACCTTTTGCACCCTTTGCCCCTTTTGATATAGCTTCTTGGAGAAGCTTGGAGTCCTTTTTTTTTTGCCTATATAAGCACCCCTCATGTCCCATTGTTAGGGGTTAGAGCTTTTGAACAAGAAAACCAGAGCTTATATATATCTATATATCTGATATATCATCATCTCTCTCATCCTTAGGGTGTGTTTGGAAGCTTAAAAGTGCATTTTGACCCTACTATTGCACTAATACACACACCATTACACCTTACTTCGAGTTTGAGAGGCATTGAGGGTTGATTCTTGAAGTTTTGGACTGGTTTTGGTCAGAGGAGGGTGGCTGGAGCCCCTGTTCTTGAAGTGTTCTTCAAGGATGAGATTTTTGCTTTATTTTCCCCAATCTTGCACTAGCTTTCTACCTGTCTTGCACGCTGATTTAAGCTTTGTGTATAACATGAAAGAGTCTTATATTTTCATGCTTAACATCTTTCATTAAGGGTGTTTTGGCATTGGAGGTCGAACTCCCCCTCTTAGGCCTTTTTTGGCCTATTTTGGTGCCTTTTCTCTAAGCCTCGTTTACTTTGTTGTATTAGTTTTCTCACCACTGAAATCCAGTGGATTTTCAGTGGTGATGAAGTGATTTTGAGGTCTTGTGTAGGGGAGGGACACCCCTCTCCCTTTGTGTCTCATTTGTTCTTGCTTTTGGCTCATAAAGGTAGCATGCATGCTTAGTTATTTTTGGCTCCATTTCAGAGGTTTTTGGGGATATTTGGTTGTATTATGCCTCTGTTTTTGGTTGGTTTGATGGTCCATTTCATGCATCATATGCTTGCCTTGTAATCCCTTGTTTTGGCCTAATATGCATCATGTTATGAGTCGACATTTTAGCATGATTTTGGCTTGGTTCCAAGAAGGTCTTAGTCATATTTTGCCATGTTCGAGGTCTGACCTTAGTTGTCTTTGCCATATTTGCCATGTTTGGTATAGTCTCTTAGCATTTTTGGCTTGTGAGCTTGATTGTGTGGGTCACCAGCATGCTTAGCATAAGCTTATTATCATCATTTGGCATCATTTGATATCAGGTTTCAGTCCATATAATGTGGCCTTACATTGTCCTTTGTGTCTCTTTTAATGCTTGGAAGTGTTGTGATTTCATGCCTTGAAATGTGCATTGTGTATGCCTATGTGTTTGGATCATTTGGGATGCCATGTGTGTGAGTTTTGGAGCTCATTTTGCATGCTGAAATTCTGTTTTTGGTTGTATAGTTCATGCCATGCTTGTTTGGGTTAGTGGTAGTAGAATGCCCTTTGTTGTGCCTTAACTTTGGGCCCCTTTTGACTTGCATGTTTGTAGTGCATTTTGTCCATCACTTGAGTCATTTTTAGTCACTGTTTTGGGGGTGTTTGGAGACCTCCCATTTCAGTCTAAGTCCCTTCTTGGACATGGTTGTATGCTTGACTTGTTGCCTCTAATTGCACGCTTACATTGTACCATATTAGCATTGCATGTCAGCAGCATTATATACTTGACATGATAGGTTGTATCACATTTGACATGTTTTGCATCTTAGCCTCTTGTTCCATTTTCGAGCCATGTTTGCATAACATACATTGCATTGCTTGGTTTGGGGTGTCAAATCTAGCGTGAGGGTTGAGAGGTGTTCATGCTACAAGTGATGTAACACATCTCAACTCTCGGTCACCGAGGCCCTTGACTTTGACATGATAGGGTCTTGGTCCTCATTTGTGTGTTGCATGCATTTTACATTAAATGGCAAGTTTGGTCCCTTAGGCTATCATGCACAATTGATGGCCCAAGGATCAAGGGCCATGCTCCCCTGAGTTCAATACATGATTTGGGAGAGTGGCCATGCTTACATGTGCTTGTAGTTCCATGCCATACACTGTCTGTTCTCTGTTGCTGTCAAAACTGTTTTCTGCAGGGAGTTTCTGCCGACCGACATTGTTGAGTGCCGACCGGCAAAGAATGAATGGCCGATGACCTTAAATCCAGCCGATGGACATTTTCCATGGCCGGTGAGAATTTCCTTCAGCCGATGGTATTCTACAGTGTGCAAGGAACATGTCCCTGGACTTTGGCAGTCTTTGGAGAGGCAGGGCAGTGTAAACAGAGGCAACAGTGGTATGGTGCGGATTTCCGAGCAAGGCGGATCAATCATGCATCATTCACGCATCCCGAGGCGGGGCTGTGGCCACCTTCTTTTGTTATTAATTTGTTAATTAATTAGAGGGTCTGTAATAATTAATTTATTTATTATTCGGCCTGTAATATTTATTTGGTCCCTCCGAGTGAGGGCGTATTTGTAATAAGGGTGTATGAGTGTGTGCATGTCTTCCAATCCCACGTCTTTCTTCCTTTTTATTTACCTGCTTATGATGGTAGGTTAGGGCATACCTAAATTAGCATACCTTATGCTATGCATGCGTGCATCCATACATTTGTCTTGCACGCACCGGGCTCGGCGCATCATACTAACTGCACTGTATTTTCAATTCCAAGTTGAGTACTTGCTAGTTGCAGCATTTCACATGCCATGTTTAGGATAGCCGAGCCTGTCTAGATTGCATCCTTGCATGTGTTGCATTAGCCACCTTAACATGAACTAGGATCATGCATATGATTACTAACTAGTTTCTGTTTTGGCACGGAATACTAGGTAAGCTTTTATGCTTTAGCATATCGCATGCGTGTGAATGTTGCCATGATAGCATGATTACCATGAGGCTAGCTGCTTATGTGATATAACTGCTTGAATGCCTGTGGATGGAGGTTGAATTACCTAAATTGGAATAATGCATTTAAAACTGTGAGTTTTAAGCCCACTAGACAGTGGCAAAACCATCTTTTCTAAAAGCCCACTCGAGGGTGGCAAAACCTGCATTTTAGCCTACTTGCGAGTAGCAAACCATTTTCAAAACAAAACATGTAATGTTTTGCTCCAATTTAGGCGATTCGGTCTATACTTGTTTGCTGTGCGCATAACATAGTAATTCTAGGCTAATAACCGGAATAAGAACACATAAGGTTTTCAAAATTAGATATCACAGTTAGTAGAGGCCGATCTTCGGATCGGGCGAGAGGGGGTGCCCAAGTTCCCGAGCCGAGGCAACTTTGGTGATGAACATGAATGAGATGAATGCCAAAATCATAACTTGTTCATACAAAAATCTGGGTTTTCATGCTATGAGTTCGAAAACATGGACCTGGGTACCCATACTTAAAGATCATATGAAAACAAACATGAAAACATGGATCTTGGCATGAGCTTTCGGATCAAAACATGACTTTTCTTGAAGAACACATGAATGCTATTTCCTCTTTTCAAAATTGAACTTCAAAGCAATGCATGGCTTACAAATCATATTCAATCATGCAATGCAATAACATAACCATAAAGAACAACATGAGCAGATCAAGAATCTAACCTTAGAACACGGATCTAACGGTTCGATCTCTAGGGATCAAGCTTGGGAATCTACTCTCCTTCAAGAACTCCTCCTTCTCTCCTCTAGAGCTTCTCTCTCCTCTTCAAAACAAGGATATAACAAATGATAGGTTTCTCTCTCTGCCGGCTGATTTAACACTCAGCTCGGACACGTGGCAACGGCTGGCTGGTTCTCCTAAAAAAGGTGATAGATTGACAAGACATGTGTAAGACAAAGCGTATCTAACAAGCTAGGCGGCAGGGGCACTCCGGCATGGATGATCTCGGCTAAGGACAAAGCTTCGGCAACTAAGATGGCAATGACCTCGGCTAGGAAGGACAACACTTGACTAAGTTGTGCCACACCTTGGCCTAGATGTGCCACACCTCGGTCTAGGTCATACCACTCCAGGACAAGATCACTTAGATACAAAGATAACATCTCGGCCTAGATAATACACATCTCGGCCTTGGTGATGAACACCTCGGCCCAGATAGTGACATCTCGGCCAATATGCCTTGGCGAAAGGGGGAGGTCAACCAAAGTGGTTCCAAAGTAGTTCTAGGCTTAAGATGACCTCGGCTTGGAATGATCTAGGCTTGACATAACTTAGGCTTGGGATGACTTAGGCTTGGCATGACCTAGGCTTAACATGACCTAGGCTTGGCATGACTTAGGCTTGACATCAATGAGGGAACAAAAAATGCAATCAATACTTAACAAAACAAGACAAGACTTGCAATGCAACTTAACATGGCAAAACATATAAATGTATGCAAGCATGACTAAGACATGAATGTGGGTTGTTACATGGCGGGAAAATTATCCTGACGCCGAACTAACTCAGGAGTAGTGTCGTTGATGACGGACTTCGGAACGTCATCGTTGTTCGCCATGAAAAGTGATCGAAAAAGCTTGGAGAACAAGATTTTGTCTATTGAATTTCCCACAAACGACGCCAATTGTACGGGAAGGAAATATTTTTAGCTCTCTGTACTTCCTCGTGTCCAAGCTTCGCTTCACTCCAAATAACCTGAGAATACAACGACAGTGAACTACTCGGCGGGTAGTTGCCGGAAAATTCCTTCGACAATCAAGTTAACACCCTTATAGAGAGAGGAAATGAGAGATGACAAAAGAGAGATAAAAGCCCTGTGTGTAAGAAAACTCCAGACCTGTTGTATGGAGGCGCCGCACAGTTTAAATAGCTTTTACGCGCACCACTTTGCTAGTCCTTTTCTAGACGCGTGGCTGTACGGCTCTTTCTATTCTTTACACGTGTACGCGTCAATATTGCCAAAAAACATTTGGCCAAATCGCCAAATGGTATTGATGCACAACTTTAGTGGATTCCTCTCTTTACATTCGTAGCAAATCCTATCGAATTACTTCCTGCATGGTGCTACAGTTTGCCTTTTAGAACCGCATTACTCTCCACTGGCCAAAATTTGAGACATCTAGCCGACTTCTTCAACTATACCCATTCGCCCCCGCTGACCTTGCTCGATCTTGGTGTACAATAGGTGCGTCTAGTCCGGTCAGAAGCACCATCGCTTCACCTAACTTAGCTAACGATCCATGCCAAACAACTAGCCCGGTCCAACTTCTAGTCCTCGGGCTAACTCAGCCACGTGATCTAGAACCTCATCCAAATTGCCCTCGGCTATGCCAACTCGCTCGCATAATCCAATGGCAAGGTCCAAGTCACAATTAGTTCGACCCGTTTGCTTGGTGCAAACTCTTCTCTCAATTATTTTGTGAGAAGATTTTGTATTGTTAAGTGAGGTTCAACCGACCAGAATAAGACCTGTGTAAAATCCACAAGTTTGGTGAAATTTTGGTAATGTATTGATTTATTTTGATAGTGAAAAAATTCTGGATGAGGTTCCTTGAGGAGTGAACCACTATAAACCTCTATGTTTAGTTTTCGTTTTCTATCTTTTTTAGTTTTATATTAATAGTATTGCTTTATTTTTTTATTTGTTAAAATTTAAATATTTTGATTATTATTAATATTGTGAAACAATTTTTGAAAACTCAATTCACTCCCTCTCTTGAATTGCCTATTTAGAATAACAAAAAATATTATATTTAAAAATAGGACTTAACAAAATAACATAAATTTAAAAAATAATTTTTATTTAAAAAAATGATTTAAAACAACTTGCGTGGAGTAAAAAATTCCAATGAAGCGCGTGGGTGTAGCATGTAATTGACGTTAGATTAGAGTTGTCTACCAGAATAATTTCAAGAATCCAAATTACGAAAATGGCCCCACAGCTTGCTTAAAAAGCACGGGGATTGGGTCCTTACCTTTGAAGTTAACTTTATCATATACTCACTCAATTATTAGTTTATACACACTACTCAATTATTAGTTTTGGTTTGGGCGGTGAGTTGATTTTTTTTGGCTTTTCAGTTTTTTGGGAACGGTTCAGTTTGTCTCTTATTAAATATTAAGATCGGACCGTTCAGTTTGGTCTATGAATCTATGTTTGAGTTTTATTTTGATAATTTAAATTATTTAATGTATAAAATTTATCAAGTATTATATTTTTGTAAAAAATTATATTGATCGAATATCGATAGCTATTTGATTAAATCAGTTTTATATAAAAAAAATGAATAATAAAAAAATAAACGGTTGACAGAAATCTGATCCGATCAAATCAACGTGATTTTTTACAGGAATATAAAATACTCGACGATTTCTACACATTAAATGATTCGGATTATCGAAAATGGGCTAAAAAATGAGCTCACGAGCCAGACTGGATAGTCTAGCCTTGATCTCCAATTAGAGACAAGCGAGACCTTTTTAGAAAGTGGATTGATTTTTTGATTTGTTTAGTTTTTTAACTATTTTAATTTAAGTTAAAAAGTTTTATTTGAGATAAATTTTTTAGTTTTTTTTTTTAATTTTTGTAAAAGAAAAAGTGAAATGATTATGTTTTGGATGCAATATTTTATCTTGTTAATTTTTTAGTTTATTTTATCTTTTTGTGACTATTGTAGCACAAACTCACTTGCCAAATATACCCTTAATTAGATAAATTACAAGCACACCCATTGACTTTTACTTAAATTTTAAATTATCTCATACAGTTTTGAAAATTCATCTCATTTTTTGGAGTTTTAAATTTCATAACAATTAACGCATTTTATTAATAAATTATCAAGTTAATTAATAATTTTATTATTGTACAGAAGAGCAATTAGAAATTTCATTTTTTTAAATAAAAAATTCTAACAATAGAGTATTTGTAATTTTCTAAATCACAAGAGGTAATTCATATTTTAAGCAAATCTCAAGGGATGTATTTATAATTTACCCTATTAATAATTATTGGGATAACTACATTTAAATTAATATTTCAATTATGAATATGATAAAAAATTTAATGATACATAATTATAAACGTTGAATCAGTAATACTATAAATTCAAACTTAATTATTTAGAAATTATTATTTTGTGATTAGATTTATTCTACATATAGATTCCACACTACACAAATTTAATTTTCATTACACAACCACCCACCTAGAAAATCTAGGTGAACAAGTTTGGGTTCCCAAACTTATTTAGTCTTGGTTTGGCTATCATTTTGGGGCTAAAAAAGCACAAAATAACAACATAGGCTAAATAAGCTAATAAGACAAAATATCATATTTAATTTATAATCATTACACTTTTTCTCTCATAAAAATCAAAAAAACCAAAAAATCCAAACCAATCGAGGCTAAAAAAGCCGGGATAAAAAAGTCCCAACACAAAAAAATTTGCTATATTAGCCAATGTCAAACAAAACTTTAAGTTTAAACCTCGTTTGGCAAGAGCTCAATTGAATAAGCGCAAAAAGATAAAATGGGCTAAATAAATCAAGGAAAATGATTTGGAGCCCTAATTTCCCTCCCCCTAATCCCCCTAATTTCTAATTTGGGAAACTGTTTCCTTTTTTTTTTTTTTTACTTGATATGGAAATTAGGGGGATTAGGGGGAGGGAAATTAGGGGGATGTAGCAAGACCCATAAATCAATGAGTTCCGATATGGAGCTCGAAAATAGCTAGCTCGAAAGCCCCGAAAATGAAAACGGCGTTGTTTTATATATATATATATATTTTTTTTTTCTGCAGACGCAGACGAAGGAAGAAGACGAAGGAGGGGGAGGGGGAGGGGGAGGGGGAGGGGGGAGGGGGGAGGGGGCCCTAAAAAATGGGGTTGAAGGCGAGGCAGAGGTATGCGATCGGCGGAGGCGCGGCGATCGCGGCCGAGGCGACGCGATCGGCGGCCGAGGCGACTCGATCGGCGGCCGAGGCGACGAGGCGATGCGATCGGCGGCGGACTCCCTCTCCCTCACCGTTTCAGAGTTGCAGACACGAGGAAGAAGAAGAAAAAAAAAAAAATGTGAAACGACGTCGTTTCACAAATTCGGGGCTTTCGTGCTACAGCTTTTCGAGTCACAAAACATTTTCCTAAATCAATAAGACAAAATGTCACATTCAAATCATAATCATATAATTTTTTCTCTTACAACCATTACATCTAAACTAAAAAAGTCACAAGTTCTTTTCAAATTGAACAAATTTAGCCAGATTAAGGCCTCGTTTGAAAATATGCTATTTTAGTGACTTTTTGATTTTTTTCAAAAATATGTGCAAAAAAGTAAAGAGAGATATGACAATTTATAGTGATTTTTTGACTAAAATGTATAATTGACTTTTTAACTTTTTGACCAAAATGTCATATTCAAATAAAAAAATCAAACTAAATTAACTCTTCTCAAACGAAGGGTAATATCACAACAACTATATAAATTAAATAACACTAACTTATTGGTTCAGAAGCAATTGGTTATGCAATAAAAATTAAGAAATGGGGTTGGATTGTTAATCAGAGCTTGCATTTTGTAATTGTAGTTGTTTCAGTTGATGATGATAAACAGACTGTAGTAGTAGTTGTTGATGATTGCAACAGATAGAGAGAAAGTCTGGTTTGATTGCTTTGCAAAATTTGTACAGATAAAAATTATACAGATATGAAAAATATGTACAAATAAAATTTGGATGGAAAATTTGTAGAGATAAAAATATTGGATAGATAGAAAATTTGCACATATAAAATTTGGACAAATAGAAAATTTACACAAAAAAAATTTGAACAAATAGACAAAAAAAATTTAAATAGATAGATATAAATTTGAACAGATAGAAAATAATTTGAACAGATAGATATAAATTTAAACAAATAATCAAAAAAAAGCCAATAGATAAATTAAAGAATAATGCTTGGGACCCCCTTTTGGGGGGTCACCCCCTCACCCCCTTTGCCACGTGGCGGGGGGTGATTGGAGGAGCAGGAAAAAAAAGAAAAAGAAAAAGAAAAAGAAAAAGAAAAAGTAACCAATGAGAGAGAGAGGGGGTCAAAGGGGGTGGGGGGAAAAGGGGGGATGAATCATTGTTGTAAATTAAAAGGCAAAATTGAAAACAAAATGTCTTTCAAAATGAATAAAAGAATTTCTCACCAAATTATTTCACAAAGGATAGACCTCTCACTAATAAAAAAATATCAATTAGATATAATGTCTTATATCCTCCTTAGATTAGATTTATTACCAATTTACTCTTTTGCTTCCTATTTTTATTAACCAAATATAATTTATACTAGATCTACCAAATTCCCTTATTTTTTTGATAAAATTCAAGATATCTCCAGTCCTGTCTAGTCTAATTAGGCTCAATCTTTGGAAGTCCTAAAATTCATGACCAGTTAAACTCTAATAACTTTTGGAAGATTCAAATTCAAGATCTTAAATCTTACTAACAAGTTTTTTTACTGCTCGATCGATCTAATTTAATCCCATCACTTATGTAACTAAATAAATTTGGCTGACGTTTTTTTTTACTATGATAACATATATAGAGTAGAAGAATGTAGGGGAAATTACACCACAGTGTTGTCAAAAAAAACAAAAAATACAAAAAAAATGATAAATATTATAAATATTACTAATAATTAAACTTATAATTTTTTTAACCAATTAATAATTTCTTAAAATTTGTCCCGAATGATTATTTCCCCAAGAATATAAATATGCAGAGTAGGTATGATGAGCATGCTATAGCAAGTAAGCCAAACATGTGCTAATTAGGTCAAGTTTGGCATCTTCAAAAAAATTCAAAAAGTCAAAAAGTCACTATCTTATTTAAGGCCAAGTTTGGCATCCCAATATAAGTGCACTTATTTCATCTTTTTATCTTTTTTGGGTCACATCAATCAACATCTCCTCTCTACTTTTTCTACACATAATACAAGAAAAGTCAAAAAGTGCACTTATTCTAAACTTCCCAAACTTGGCCACATCATCTTATTTAAGTCACATCACCTCTCTGACATATCACTTCAAACCCAATCCAAATCCAACCCATATTTCATAAAAAGTCAAAAAATATACTTATTTAGTCTTCCCAAACTTAGCCTTAATATCAATTGTAGTTAATTGTTGTGCCAAATTGTGTGCCTTCTCTCTCCTACTTCCATTCAATCACTGACTTTTTGGACCATTTCAAGTGAATCATTGGGAAGTAGAAGCAGTGGTTGAAGACAATAAAGCATCCCATCTACCATGAATAGTCACCCAAGAAAGTGCCAAGACACATGATTTCTTCATGAAATAAAATACTTCACATGAAAATTAAGTTCAATGGATACAAATTAATGCAAGTTTGTTTGTTTCAGACCACTTTTGAGAAGAGACTATCTACACATCTTTCACCTTGAAATTTGACATTATGACTTTGTTTGGATTTTTTTTAAAATTTTTTTTTTTTTTCCCAAAATTCAAACGGTTTATGAAAAATTGAATTAGTATATCACAATGAATAGTGTAAGAAAAAGCTTTTCCACGTGTTAAGCAAAGAACACAATCATTGGTCCAATGCTAATAACATTTTGCCCTCTTTTGGGAAGTGGGTTATAACTATAACTCACTTTCATTTCTCACAAAAAGCTGACAAAAAATTGACTATAACTATCTTTTCAAAATAGCCTTTTTGTCGCAAGCCTAAATGTTAAAAGTAAATAATTGTCCCAATTGGTTTTATTACTTGTCTTGGCTTAGTCAATAGCCAAGTTTTGGTGCAGTTTTTTAAAAATTTGAAATATATATATATTTTTTTTATTTTTTTTATAGAAAAATATCATATAGAACACATAGTGGTAATTTTAAAATTATAAATCCTAATTATGAGTATTTTGATTTCAAACGAAAATCATAAAATTTTCTTTTTTGTTCAAGAATTATGTATAAAACATCTGTTTTTGTAATATTGTTATTATTACTATACAAAAAGCTTGTTTGTGGTTTCGTTGAAGATGGTTTATTGAAGGAAGTTGTACCTAAAGCTCCACCAAAGTAACGTAATAATGACATTTTAAAAATAAATCATTGATTTTGGAGTATATGCAAGCCTTTTAAAATAATGTAACAATAACATTTTTAAGAAACCTATGCACGTCATATTGTCTTCGAATTAATTTTGATTTTACATATAATTCATTTTGGAGCAGTTGTAAATCTAATTGTGATACATTTTTTTAAGTAATGATAGCTATAGCCTCAGACTTTTTGTTTTATTGATGTAACGTATCTTGATTTTCATCCAAAAAAAAATATGTATATTTTTTTATAATAAAAAATAAAAAAGTCCCTATAGCACATGATAGGATTTTAGAGGGAGAGGAGGCTAGGAGAAATTATTTATTCGACAATGCTACGTAGCTCAAATTTTGTGATTCAAAAGTGGCTTAAATGGCCAAAACGACGTCATTTTGAGTATAGAACAACATACAAATGGCCAAAACGACGTCGTTTTGGCCATTTGAGCCACTTTTGAGCCACAAAATTTGAGTTACAAGACATTTTCCTTATTTAATGCTCTAAGAATAAATTTAGGTAGTGTTTCAAAGTAATAGTTATTTGTCTAAATTATGAAATTTACTATTTTTGTATTAGAATTATAGAAGACAACCAATTAAAGGCCAACCAGTAAATGAAATGAAGTAACATTTTAAGGGTATTAAATAATTTTTCAGAGGGTAGGGAATTTCTAAAATTTAAATCCTTAAAAAAGGAAAACTAATAGGTGATTCAGAAGTGCCATATAATAATGCATTTCAATAATCATCAAATATCGTGTTGTTTGTTAATCTCTTATTAAAAAAAATAAAAAAAAATTTAAAAAAAATTATGAATCTTATTTCCGTGACCAATCATATATTTTTGTAACATTACTTGAGTGATATCGTAGACCACCAAATAACTTTTCTTTAATGAGTA
This sequence comes from Camellia granthamiana, assembly GCA_036172215.1. Classification (NCBI taxonomy): domain Eukaryota; kingdom Viridiplantae; phylum Streptophyta; class Magnoliopsida; order Ericales; family Theaceae; genus Camellia; species Camellia granthamiana. Next base: position 123,437,345 of record CM069912.1, read on the forward strand.
ATTTTGACTGATGATGTCGTTGTCACGTGATGTCTTAAAACTAGTAACTTTTCTTTAAGTCATCTCTCCACCACTGGGCCACGCAATTCTCCAAAATGGTTATTTAATAGTTATATCTTGTACGACTACTTAGGTTTCATTTGGTATCATGATTTTATAATTAAAAATTATTATAAATTATCATACTAATTTCTTTTATATGTTTTCATAAAAAAAAATTAAAATAATTAATTTTTTAATGAGGCTTTAGAATAGTTCATTAGATAATTTTTTTTATTTTATTATATTTATCTCCAAAATATTAGAATATTGATTTAAAAAAATATACTTATCATTTTTTTATGTAAAGATAAACACAATAAAATGAAAAAAAATTATGATTATCGAATCAACTTAATTTTTTTATTTTATTATTTTTAGGAAAAATTATTTATAAGTCCTATTAGGGAGACTTATGCTACATATGGTCCTACTAAAAAATTTATGTTCTCATAAGTCCTATGGGAAGTTTGTTGACACATTTACCCTCAATATTAGTTGTTAATATCATAAATAATAGTAAAACTATATATAGGAAATTGAATATTATCATAAATTATATTTATATAAACGTAACGTAATGTGACACCTATACGTAACGTGGCACCTATGATCTATAGTAACATGCAATTTACATAAACGTAACGTAACGTGACACCTACATAAACATAACGTGACACTTATGATCTATGGTAACATTCAATTTCCTATATAGAAAATTGAATGTTGCCATAGATCATATCTACATAAACGTAACGTGACACCTATAGGAAATTGAATTGCCGTAGATCATATCTACATAAACGTAACGTGATACCTATGATTTATGGCAACATTTAATTTCCTAAACGTAACGTGACACTAACATAAACTAGCAATATTTTCACATTCAATTTAAAAAAATAAAAACTCATTAAGTTTGAGAAACGTAATGTGACATGTTACGTTACGTTTATATAGGTGTCACGTTACGTTACGTTTATATAAGTGTTACGTTACGTTACATTTATGTAGGTGTCATGTTACGATACGTTTATGTATGTGTCACGTCACGTTATGTTTATGTAGGATCTTGTGGAATACATTCCTATCTAAATAGGACTTGAGACTCCATAAGAAATTATATAGGACTTAGCTTACCATAAGTGTCTGAAAAAGACTTATAAATAAGTCTGAATAATAAACTGAAACACCTAACACAATGAATAATTTAGATTATTAAAACTAGATTTGCGGAGGACACCGCCAGCCTAAACATTATTGTCAAGTTCATATTTGAACTTGAGAGACATACAATCCATTCTATAAACGATTTGGTTTGATTTCTAATCAGATTTGTAACTAGAAAATTATGGACCCAACAAAACCAAATCGTCCATTCAATTATTTTTTATTTTTTATTTTTATTTTTGCACACTAAGGCCATCTTCAACGGTTCATCAAACCTTGCATCAGATTTGAAATTTGGTGAAAAAGTCACTTTTTTGAGCTCTAATGGTTTCAGCAAATTGGTATCAAAATGAGAATGTAACAAAAAATTCATCAAAGTGAGAACAGGCTCCAGATTTCACTATTTTACTGTGCTTTACCGTTGGGGGAGACCAACTGGTCAACCAGCCGGATGTCCGGCCGGTTGACCAACCGGTCGACCGGTTCCTTTTCAAATAGGTAGGTTCAAACAGGTCAAAATGTTCAAATAAGTTTAAAAAAAAAAAAAAAAATTAGTCTTACCGGTCGACCGGCCGGTCGACCCACCGGATGACCCTTCCCTCAATTCTGCATATATTTTGTTCAACAAGTTTGATATTCACCGTTGGAGGAAGCCGTATTAAATTGAGAAAACAACCTATTTTTTACTCGGATTAAGTGAAAAAGAAATGAACGGTTAGAGATATTCTAATAAAAAATTATTTGAAAAAATATCAAATCAATAAAACAATAGAGAAATTATTGCACTCGAGATCAGATCTGCTATGAAGAGAAAGCTATGGTGATCAAGTGGGCGTGTCTTCTGGCCCAAGCTCTCAACCCTTCTAATATAGAGATAGCAGGTGATAACAAGTTTGTGATCTTGTTGTATGCGTTAGGACATATGTGAAGGTAGTTTTATATTGGATAAAGAGGGAAGGGGGATAGATTTTAATATTCATTAAATGGCTCTTCACATATAGACTTGTGTTTTTAAATGAGTATGAATTTTAAATAATATGTATTGTAATAATTTAAATTTTTAGATAACTAATTAATTTGTTAATAACAATATTAAGTGAATTAATAATGATTATTAAATTATTAAATTATAATGTTAATAGCATCATGATTAATACCGATATTAAACTTCTTTAAATAAATTTATTTATCTTTTTGTGATTAAATTTCTGTATCTAAATACAATTGTGGAAACTAAATGAGTAAAACAGATAATAACTAAGTTAGTCAGAGGATAGTAAGGAGCAAAATATCTTGGGTGTGTTTGATTGGACAGACTGGATAAGGAAAAATTAAAATCTATCGGATTTGAATCCTAGGACTATGAATCCCCCGGACAATTTGGTTGGATTGGATGTGTATCTCGTGTTTGTTTTTTTTATGTGATTAGATGTCTGAAAAAGACTATTTTTAGTGAATCCAATATTTGGTTGACTAAACTAGATAAGGATAAATATTCAAAAGACTATTTTATCCTTGTAATTTATAATTTATATTTTTTTATTTAATATATAATTTTAAATTTGTAATCTATAATTTAACAACACTAAAAAATTTTAATTTATAAGGTCATAATTTTTAATTTATTATTTTTAATTAAATTAAATTAATAATTAATAATTTATATTTAATATATAATTTTAAATTAACGACACTAAAAAAATAGAAATATTTTAAAATATAAATGTAATTTTTTAACAACACTAAAAAAATTTAATTTATAATGCCATAATTTTTAATTTATTATTTTTAAATAAATTTAATTTATAATTTATATATTTTTTTAAGATATAATTTTAAATTAACAATACTAAAAAAATAATTTGTAAATGTTCAAAAGACTATTTTACTCTCTTCCAATTGTTTACAAAATAATAGCATGAGAGTAAAATGGAAATAATCTCATGGAAATAATTCCACCCCCCCCAAGATTGTTTAGTCCCTTATATGAGGGATATGGAGTCCGGTCGGACTCCATGTCTAGCGGATTAAAATTACACCAAACGATGGATAACTCCCTCCATTGGATAAGCAATCCGAATAATAAATAATCATCTCCCTAATCCCTTGAATCAAACACACCCCTAGTGAATAGGTTATATACACTACAGGAATTCGCACTTTTGCCGACTAAAAATTTAGTCAGCAAAAGTCCATTTTTAGTCAGCAAAAGTTATCCGTGACTAATTTTTTTGGTCACCAATTGAGGGTCGCGAAAAGTAATTAGCGATTAAAAAGTTTTTTGTCGGAAAAAAGTTCTATTTGTTGACTAAGTTTTTAGTCATTAAATGTATAATTACTGCGACTAATCCATGTAGTAGCTAAAAGACTTTAGTCGCGGAAACTCATATTTTCCCGACCAAACAAATTAGTCACCAATTGTCATATTCCATGACCAAACATGTTAGTCGCCAATTGTCATACTCCACGACCAAAAAGTTTGGTCGCCAATTGTCACATTCCACGACCAAACATGGTAGTTGCCAAAAACAATATTTGCGCAACTAAAACTTTAGTCGCCAATAGATCTATTAGTGACCAAATCCTTTGGTTGCTAATATTAATAATTTTAACGACTAATTATTTAGTCGCCAAATGTATCATCTCGCTTACCTTATTTAGTCGGCAAAAGTATTACTTATCTTTCCCGACTAATCACTTGGTCGCCAAAATAGGAAAAACAAAACCAAAATTTTGTCCCCAACATCTAACAAAATAAACCTCTAATTCATAATAATCCATTCAATCCATTCAATACAATATGTAATTTGCAATAATTATTCAAACCAATAATTCAATTGAATCATAAACATTCAACAAAATATATAAATCATTCAATTCTGAACCTGTTTAATGAAAGTCATAGTTACAGATTTATAAATCATCAAAATACACATAATTATGATTTATAATTTTAAAATTTCTCTATAAAAATATATATATATACTTCTACATATATTTTAAATTTTTTTAAAAGTCTTCACCAAAACTACGACATATATTGACTAAGCCAAGACAAGTAATAAAACCAATTGGGACAATTATTTACTTTTAACATTTAGGCTTGCAACAAAAATGTTATTAGCATTGGGGGTTCTTTACTTAACACGTGGAAAATCTTTTTCTTGCATTATCGATTGTTATGTACTAATTTTGTTCATAAACAGGTTCAAGGTTGGGTAATTTATAAATTTTGTTGAATGTTTATAATTAAGTTGAATTGTTAGTTTGAATGATTCTTGCAAATTACAGATTGTATTAAATGGATTGGATGAATTATTATGAATTATATGTTTATTTTGTTAGATGTTGGCGGCAAAATTTTGATTTTATTTTTCCTATTTTGGCGACCAAGTGATTAATTGGGAAAAGTAATACTTTCGCCAACTAAATAAGGTAGGCGAGAGGGTACATTTGGCGACTAAATAATTAGTCGTTAAAATTATTAATATTGGCAACTAAAGGATTTGGTCACTACTAAGTTTATTGGCGACTAAAGTTTTAGTTGCGCAAACATTCATTTTGGCGACTACCATGTTTGGTCGTGGAATGTAACAATTGGGGACCAAACTTTTTGGTTATGGAATGTGACAATTGGCGACTAACATGTTTGGTCGTGGAATGTAACAATTGGCGACCAAACTTTTTGATTGTGGAATGTGACAATTGGCGACTAACATGTTTGATCGTGGAATGTGACAATTGGTGACCAGACTTTTTGGTTGTCGAATGTGACAATTGGCAATTAACTTGTTTGGTCGGGAAAGTATGAGTTTCCGCAACTAAAGTCTTTTAGCTACTACATGGATTAGTCGCAATAATTATACATTTAGCAACCAAAAATTTAGTTGGCAAATAGAACTTTTTCCCGACTAAAATACTTTTTAGTCGCTAATTATTTTTCACGACCCTCAATTAGCGACCAAAGTGGCGACCCAAAAAATTAGTTGTGGATAACTTTTGCCGACTAAAAATGGACTTTTGCCGACTAAATTTTTAGTCGACAAAAGTGCGAATTCTTGTAGTGTGTATCTCACTGTCATAGAAACCAGTTTTCTTTCAAATTTTATTTCTCTATTTTAAAATCGTTTTTACCCCCGGTATTCTTATTGAAATATTTTCCTAACTCAATGAACTAGCACCAGTTAAAATATTGTAATAATTGAACTTCGTTTGGTATGGGTTTCATTATTTTTAGTTCGACCATTCAGTGCTGAAAAGAAGAATTGTGAGAAATTCTAAGAAATTTTGTGATGACTCCTAAGACATTCTATAATATTTATTTTGTTTGCCATACGTGGTTGTGTTATGATATATAAACCTTATGTCACTGTTGTTTTCAAACTAAAATTCACACATGTATCAAAATGTGAATTCGACGAAGTAAAAAAATACAAAATTGAACCGATGCATTAAAGTTTAAAAGTGATGAGGTAAGCCCAATTTAGAGTCTTGCGCAAGTGCGTTGCGAACCCTAACATGGCACAGGAAGGTATTTCAGCTCTTATCAGTATAGGTGATATAAGGTTGGTGGTGCAAGTGTCACAACATAGACCGTTCCCTTGGGGTAGACCGTGATGTCACGACTTGGGTACGTAATGTTGGTGCGTGGGCATCATTGGTAGTTACAGCAAGTAACATTTGAATATTTAACCAAGGAGGAGTCACAATTGCCCGTGGCCATTGCTTAGCGGTTGAGTGGAAATAGTTTTCCGCAGGGAGTTACTTAGACTTGATAAACTAAACATATGTGAATTTAAAAGAAAAGTTGGCATTTTTCCTATGATGAATTACTGTTTCCACTTGCCATTGTTCTTATTATCTATTGTTATTATTTCAATTGATAGCATTCTTGTTACGCTTATTAAACGCTGCTTGTTACTCCGTTATTACACAGTATTCATTAATTGTGAGTATTATTATCGGGGTGGGTATTTTCGGGTTGTAGTATCTTATTGAGCTCGTCACACATTGGCATTCCCGTTGTCCTAGCATTTTATGCCAGGTACTAAAGAAACTGAAGGAAATACCGAGGTCTTGGAGGGCGACGTTCAGCCTTGGTTAGCTTGAAGTGTGCCCAAGTTCCATAAATCATTTTTTTGATTTTTCTTGTTTTTCTCTAGTTTTCTTTTTATATTTGTGCTTTTCTTTTATGTACTAAGACTAAGCTTTAAGTTTGATCGGAGTTGTAATTTAAGAACTTTTAATTTCTGTATTGTTAATTAATGGATGATGGTAAACTTGGTGGTAACAATGATTAGAAGTTCTTAATTAAGAAAATTAATTTTAAAACCTTATTATGATGTCCTCAAATATTATGATGTTTTTAAATTTTGCGGCGTCACATATGTTGTGTCTTGATGTGGTGTCTGTTCACTTGTGGGCTCCCTAATTGGGCTGGTATTGTTGTGCAGTTGTGGGCTTCCTAATTCCCTAAAAAATGGTATCAAAGCCAATGGCTAGCGATCTATGGATAGACTCTCCTGAAGCATTGATATTGTTGGTCTTGGATTTGCATGGAGACTCTCAATGGAGCAAGAAAAATCCATGACAAATCTCTATAGAGCAAAGAAAATTCCTAGTGCAAATAAAAAGCTTGGACCACAACAAAGTGGCTCTTAATGAAGTATGGTGGCTCACGATGGAGTGTGTGCAGGTGCCCTAAGTTAAACTCGATGTTGCAAAGTTATACTTCAAGATTAAGGGGAGTGCATATGATTTATGATAAACCTATTGATGATAGATCAGACTCAAAAGGAAGCAAGGCGAGGTGCAATGTTTGGTTCACATATGAGGAGGAGATTGTTAGAGTATGTGTGAAGGTAGAGTCCTACATCAGATAAAGTAAGGTAAGACCCAATGTTTGGTTCACATATGAGGGGGAGGTTGTTGGAACATGTGTAAAGGTAGAATTAGATGGCTCTCTACTTATAGGCTTGGTTATGAGTTTCAAATAATATATGTTAGGTCTTGATATAGTATCTGTGAACTCTAGAATTTCTCCATATTGGATTGGGTTGATATTGCTGTGGACTTGTAAGCTATCTAATTTTCTAACAATGAGTGTCTGAGAATGATCTCCATAGAAATGTGCTCCCATTATGATTTTGTTGCAGGCCTTACAACCTGCTTTGTAATCCTTTCTTCTATGTTCAAAAAAAATAAAAAAAAATGGGTAGATTACATTTACCTCCCCTGAGGTTTCTGACAAATATAAAGACCTCTCCTGTAGTTTGAATAATTACAGTAACCTCCTTTGCTTTACCTGACAGTGTCAAGATTTCTCCTTCTGTCAAATTGTTTCAAATGGTGTTACTTTTTCTATAGTGAGTTACCTTATTGCCGTTCTTTTTAAAATATTAAAAAATGTTTTTGGATTGGAGGACAGGTTGAGAAGAAACAAACAGTGTTTAGAACAGTATTTTTGGATTTATTTTTTTAAAATATTAAAAAAAAATTTAAAAAATTTATTTATTTTTATTTTAAATATATAATTTTTATTTAAATATTTTTAAATATTTTATTTTATTTTGTAAATATTTTAATTTTTTTAATTTTAATATTTTAAACTCAAAACACAACTTCACACTCAAATCGTAGATAAATACATAACTCAAAACTCAATTCAAAATTTATTTTCAAACCTCATAATCAAACATATAATTCGACACTCCACAACTACTTTCAAAACTCTATACTCAAATTGTAACCAAATGCATAACAAAAAAAATTAAAATATTTAAAAATATATTTATAAAATAAAATAAAATATTTAAAATAAAAACTATATATTTAAAATAATTTTTTTTTTTAAATTTTTTAATATTGAAAAAATGTATTGAACATAAGTTTGTATTTTTTTAAGTTTGTGTTTAGTTATGAATTTTGAAAATAATTTTTGAATTGTGTTTTGAGTTGTGTAGTTGGTTAAGACTCTATGAGTTTTGAAAAGATTTTTGAAAATTTTTAATTGGAATTGTGATTCTAAAAGAGAACCAAGCATGTTTCTATAAAAAAATCTTTTTTCGGAACATGTTTTTACTTAAAACTCAATTCAAAAATTATTTTCAAAACTCATAACCAAACACAAACTTAAAACTCAATTCAAAACTCTTTTCAAAACACAAAACCAAACTTTTTCAAAAACTCTATTTTAAAAGAAAAAAAATTCAAAAAAATTTATTTTATTTTTTAAAATTATTTTTAGAATCATGATTTGAGTGTGGAGTCATATTTTGAGTTATGAGTTTTGAAAAGAAAAAATTTGTTTAGTTATAAATTTTGAATTTTTTTGAATTTATTTTTTTAGGGTAAATATTTTATATTTTAAATATTTATTTGTTTATTTTAATGTGTATTATATTTCATACATCTATGTGTTGTATTTTTTTTAATATTTTAAATATATTTTTTAAATATTAAAAAATTTTATTTCTTTTTTTAAATATATAGTTTTATTTTAAATATTTTATTTTATTTTATAAATATATTTTAAATATTTTAATTTTTTTATTATGCGTTTGGTTACGATTTGAGTGTAGAGTTTTGAAAGTAGTGTGGAGTGTTGAGTTATGTGTTTGGTTATGAGATTTGAAAATAATTTTTGAATTAAGTTTTGAATTATGTGTTTGGTTACTATTTGAGTGTGAAGTTATATTTTGAGATTAAAATATTAAAATTAAAAAAATTAAAATATTTACAAAATAAAATAAAATATTTAAATAACAATTATATATTTAAAATAATTTTTTTTTAAAAACATTTTTTAATATTTAAAAAAGATAAATCAAAAAATACTGTTCCAAACATTTATTTCTTCCAAACCTGTCCTCCAACCCAAAAATATTTTTTAATATTTTAAAAGGAAGGCAATAAGATAACTTACTATAGAAAAAGTAACACCGTTTGGAACAATTTGACAGAAGGGGGGAATCTAGACATTGTCAAGTGAAGCAGGAGATGTTACTTTAATTATTCAAATCACAGGGGAGGTGCCTATATTTGTCAGAAATATCAAGAGAGGTAAATGTAATTTATCCAAATATAAATTGTGTAGGTGATTTTCTGACCACACTGCCAACTTAGTATTTAGCTGGAGAGTACCGGCAGAATAGATGACATCTGTCTGACCTGCAACAGAAAGAGAAAATTCCGGCGGTAGTTCGTCCACCCGGGGGTACTCCGACAATCAAGTCAGTACTCAATATCTCTCAAAGATAATCAATAGTGCTTAACTCACTAGACAGAATATCAAAAGTATACCTTAGACCCATGGGGGTGCCTCCCTTTTATAGCCAACATAATCCTAGTCTCAAATAGAAGCCTAACTCTAATGGACTTAGGATTACTGCTAACTTGGACTCCCAGTAGGATTAGGATAAACTCTCTAAGAGTCTTATCTTTACCCAAATGAAGTCTTCTCCCATTTTAGGACTCTTGTCCTTTATCCGCTTATCTTGGATTCCGGTATTCTCGCAGATAACCTCGGCCTAGCCGAGATCATCTCGGCATCATGATCAGGACACGTGACACCTCGGTTGACACTTCGGTGTCACTTCGGCTACGTGTTGTCATTCAAAAATTATGTCCCCACAACTGCCCTCTAGGTTCTATTACCTTGGCATCCTGAGGTGATGGAACCTATATCATTTATTCCACTTAGCACGTCGGCTAAGCTCGCTTCATCATCTATTGCCGAAGTCAGAACTCGTCGGCTCAATATGACCAAGACCTATAGTCTGCTTTCATCAATGCCTTAGAACTAACGACCAAGTTCGTTCAAGTTTCTCAGCCGAAAGCGTCCTCCTTTGCAACCGTCTCGAGGTGACACACCTCGGTTATACAAACTGATGATTTACCTTGACAAGTACCCAAGTACCTTTTCTTGGCATAACCTTGGTTTCACCTAGTAAATTTTTTCATAAAATTTCAACAAGGGTTTAACCTCGGCTTAACTTTAACTTGTAAATTGTCTACAAATTTCGACAAGTGTTAAGCAATGATTTCAGTTTAACTTCAACTTGTGAATTGTCCACAAATTTCAACAAGTGTTAAATAATGATTTCGGTTTAACTTCACCTTGTAAACTTTTCTCAAGTTTCAACAAGTGTTAAACAATGATTTCGGTTTAATTTCAACTTGTAAATTGTCCACACATTTCAACAAGTGTTAAACAATGATTTCGGTTTAACTTCAACTTGTAAACTTTTCTCAAGTTTCAACAAGTGTTAAACATCATCTCGGTTTAACTTCAACTTGTAAACTTTTCTCAAGTTCCAACAAGTGTTAAACATAATCTCGGTTTAACTTCAACTTGTAAACTTTTCTCAAGTTTCAACAAGTGTTAAATATCATCTCGGTTTAACTTCAGCTTGTAAACTTTTCTCAAGTTTCAACAAGTATTAAACATAATCTCGGTTTAATTTCAACTTGTAAACTTTTCTCAAGTTTCAACAAGTGTTAAACATCATCTCGGTTTAATTTCAACTTGTAAACTTTTATCAAGTTTAACAAGTGTTAAACATCATCTCGGTAAACTCTTATTTTTTTGGACTTAATTATCTTAGGCCGAGATCTTGTCTTTTAGGATCTGGGATCCAAGATCTGGAATCTAGGATCGGCTTACTTGGGCTGAGCTCTTGTCTTCTCATATCCAGTGTTATCTCGGCTTGACAGGTGAGGTCACCTCGGCATCTTGTCGCTTTCTCTGGAGGTAATCCCTCAGATCCTCCTTGGTTCGTCCAGGAGCTCGGCTATCTCCGGATTTCAGCCTCTTTGGTGCACTACTTCCTGTGTCATTGTGAGTCATTTTGGACCTCCCTCTATTGGTCGCGTCGAAATAGAGGTCCTTCCTCTGAACATACCAATGTTCTTTGGAGTCAGCGTTCTGGGTGCGATATGTCCTCTGTGAATCTCCCCTTCTTGATTCTCCTCGTCCGACCTCCCCTGAAGGCCGGTGAGAATGTTCCTTGGTCCTATCGTGCCGAGGAGTCGTAGGAGTTGTCTTCTGCCCCTGCCTGGCCATCTTTCTTGGCTGTTGGAATCGGCGTATCTTGTGACGGGAATGGTGGCTGCATGACGTTGTTCTGTATCATGAAATTGACAACCGTTTGTAGGTCTGCCAATTTGTTTGCCATTCCTTTCATCTCATCGTCCCTTCGTAAACATCTTTCTTTCCATACCTGGAGGTCGTCCTCGTTACAATACTCGCTTTGGTCTGATTTCTTCGGCACGTCGCCCTCCTGGCTGACGTCCTCTTCTCCGTGATTCTTATCACGAGTTTCTTCGTTGCAGTTGTCTTCTTCGACGTCAAGGTCAATATGTTTCCTACTCTCAGTAGGGGTGTCATCCCCAACCTTCTCTTTCGGTCTGTCGTTGGCTATCTATTCTCTTTCGTTCCCACAAACGACGCCAAATTGTGTGGGTGATTTTCTGACCACACTGCCAACTTAGTATTCAGCTGGAGAGCACCGGCAGAATAGATGACACCTGTCTGACTTGCAACAGAAAGAGAAGATTTCGGCGGTGGTTCGTCCACTCGGGGGTACTCCGACGATTAAGTCAGTACTCAATATCTCTCAAAGATAATCAATAGTGCTTAACTCACTAGACAGAATATCAAAAGCATACCTTAGAACCATGGTGGTGCCTCCCTTTTATAGCCAACATAATCCTAGTCTCAAATAGAAGCCTAGCTCTAATGGACTTAGGATTACTGCTAACTTGGACTCCCAGTAGGATTAGGATAAACTCTCTAAGAGTCTTATCTTTACCCAAATGAAGTCTTCTCCCATTTTAAGACTCTTATCCTTTATCCGCTTATCTCGGATTCCGGTATTATCGCAGATAACCTCGGCCTAGCCGAGATCATCTCGGCATCATGACCAAGACACGTGACACCTCGGCTGACACTTCGGTGTCACCTCGGCCACGTGTTGTCATTCAAAAATTATGTCCCCACACACACATATATATATATATATGTAAAAATTTTTATGATGAAACTTTGATACACAGTGACAACGTGTATCATGCACATAAAGGATTTATACTGTACATACAGTAAAGTTAACCTATATGAAAATACAAATAATTTAAACAGTATCACTGATTTGATATTTTCTCAAATTATTTGGAGAAGTTGCCTTCTAACTTTCAAAGTCATATAATGGTTCGTTGGATTGTGTCGGTAGGCACATGTTTGTGGATGGTGTACATGCCTCGCTAATCCATAATTCTGTCCCCTCATTCAACATCACGTAGCTTGATTTTTTTTTATTTTATTTTTATTATTATCATTTTTCCTTCAAATTTGTTGGTACACATAATTTGAAGATTTAGATTTTTTGTTTTCAATTTTTAGAGATGGTTTGAAATAATCTAAATAAGCATATTTTTTTGATTTTTTACAAAAAAATAAATAAATAGAAAAGTGATATGACTCAAATAAATACACTTATCTAAATAAATATACTTATTTAAAGGATGCCAAATGAACTCTTAAAATTTATTCCGAAAGTTAGGCTTTTCGTATTCGTATTCTTATTATTCTTCTTTTTCGTATTTTTTTTTTTTGGCCCATATGATAGAATGTTAGAGGGTTAATATATTAAATTATAATAAAAAAGTCATGATTGTTCCATCTATTTAAATTCTAAACCTTTGACTTTTTCATTGTTTCAAAGGACAGTTACATAGACTACTGAATCAACTCTCCAACCCCAAAGTTAGGTCTTACATGAGAAACAAGACTTTCAGTTAAAAAGCCGAAGCGAGTAATGTTATTTAAGTTTAAAAATTAGATTTACTTTTCAAAACTAATAATGTGGCAATCTATTAATTAAAATGTTTAAAACTCTTTTTCTCATTTTTTTTAATTATCAATCAATTATCTGACTTACATATTATTGGGTCCAAAAAATGAGATTCTATATCATTTTTCAGTGAATTGTTAGATCATTATGTTTATGTTTTTGTATATTTTTTCGTAAAAATCTACATGATTACTAAAACATCAATTCCCTAACGAGTTTAACGCAAATATTGTAAATTTTTTTTTTTTATAGCTTTTTAATAAGATAAATTAGACCAACGTCTCGTGAAGTTTGAAGAAAATACAAGTACGTCAATTTCAGCATAATTGTGTTGATATTCCTTTCAGTGGGACTAAAGAGATCTAAACTAATACATAAAGTATGAAGACATAAAAATAAATATATAAAAAGTTACATTTTAGTATAAACGTAAAGATACTATAGCAAATGAATTACAGATGAAAACAGAGCTATCTATTATATGAATTAAAATTTTAAGAGACCCAAATGTAATTACAAGAAATATCAGCGGAGATCAATAAAATTACAAGAAATCTCATTAGGTTTTTTAATTGCAACATGGGATATTCTATTTTCAAATTATTATCTCAAAATATTCACAATTACTATGTTTTGAGATTTATATATTTTAAAATTATCCTGTAGCTTAACAACTATGAGTAATTTAAAATAGAAACATAGACAGATTTTAAGGAGAGAGCATCCTTCGTCTTTTGAATTGACTTACATATACAAACTAACAAAAATTATAACTTCTTTTTATTTTTATTTTTAATTCACAACCGTGACATATAATAATAAAATATCAGAACTTGAAAAAGAATGAAGGCAAACCAAGACCAGAAAATGAATTTCATTTTTATTTTTATTTTTAATAAAGAAAAAGACAGAAGAAGTAGAAGTGAATATATATATATATATATATTTTCACTGGATCTTGACCTTTGCTTACAAGTGACTGTTAGAGAGTCACCTATGCCCACCACTATAAGCAAAAGAAACCAAAACCACAAGCTATAGATAATTTTAGCAGATTTTATTTTTTAAAACATAACTCTATTTGGTTTTATATTTGTAACTATAATTTTTCAATTTTTGAATTTTTTTTCTTTCATGTTTTATTGTCTTTAGTAATTTTTTTTTTTTTTTTTGGCACATAACCTAGATGCATTTAAAGAGTAAATTATTGGTGGAAAAATCTAAAAAAAATTCACAAATATTTTACTTTTTAGGTGCATCTAGATATCAAAAATAACAAATTCAAAAATTTTAGGATAAATTACAAACACACCCCCTGAGGTTTACTTAAATTACAAATTATCCCTGTAGTTTTAGAAATTACATTACGCCCTATAAGGTTTCTAATTTCATAACAAATAAGTCATTTTATTAATAAATCATCAAATTAATTAATAATTTTTAAGAATGTTAAAATTTTGTTTCAATTAATAATTCAGATAATTTTATTATTGTATAGGTGAATAGTTAGAAATTTTACTTTTTTAATTAATTCTGTTAAATAAAAAATAATGACAGGGAGATATTTGTAATTTTCCAAATCACAAGGGACAATTCGTATTTTAAACAAATCTTAGGGGGTGTATTTGTAAGTTATCCAAAATTTTATTTAAAAACTTAAAAAAAAAAAAAAAAAAACAGAGTTTGGAGCACCTGCTTCTATAAATAAAATAATAAAAAAACAAACCTAAGCCAAAAATGAAATGCTTTGTGGTCAATTTCTTTAGAATTACATTATAGTCGCTTTACATAATTACGATCAACGTCAATCGTTATACTGATTAAAGGGCCCACGGTTTAAAATAAGACTCGTATTCCCTAGATGGAATTTAAAGAAATCAATTTTTTTTTAGCTATTATTTTATATAAATAATGTTAGGTTCGGACCAACAATTTAGATGTAAAAAAATATTTAGAAAAATATTGTTAGAATTTATTATATACATGAGGCCCATTATATAGGTGTTAAAATTTTAGATTCTGCAATCTTTTGAGTATTTTACAAATTTGTGGTTCCTAAAAATATTTACTAGTTAAAAATCTGGTTATAATCACAATCACTCTTTATCGTCTCTCTATTTGATGAGATTGGCAATTTTACCTAATCATGAAAAAATTTATTATTCTAATTACATTTATAAAATTATTATTTATTTTTTAATTATTTTTCAAAACTTAAACTGAACTAAAATTTTCCTATTATTCTTGGTGCCAAGTATATAGCACAAGAAATAGCAATACTAAATTATTGCAATACCAACAAGCATGTAGCTTAGCTGGTAAGGGGTTATGCTAGCTTAACCAAGATCTCGGGTTCGAGACTTGAGAACGCAGCTGTGTTAAAAACTTATTGGGAGAGCTTTGCCGCCCTTGTGGCCCTACCCGGTTCGAACCAGATTAGTCGGGGTCCTGTGGACTTCTGGATACTGGTAGTTTAGACCTAAAAAAAATACTAAATTATTGCAATGATTTTACCTGCTCATTAAAAATGTGATTTTAAGACTTTGTGCAATTTTTGTGACTATTATAAAAGAGTTTACCTAACAATAGGAAAAACTCTACCATAAATGTTATTATATTGAACTTCTAATGCATATATGTTTATTTAAGTGAGGATTCACCGACTTGAATGCAAAATATTTGAGAAAGACTCAACTAAAAACTGATGGAGACCTTTCATAGCTTTACTAACGTACAAGAAAATTCATAATTTGATCTCATAAATCAGGTGATAAATCAAAATGATGACGATTAATTACTCTGTTTTTATTTATTTATTTTTTAAATGAAGGACTTACTGTCAGTGAATTCAATTATTTGAGCTTATGTATTGACTTTCTAGTATGTTCAAATTGGATTCCCATATCTTGTTATAAAAAAATAAAATAAAAAAAGGGATTCCCATACATACATGTAGGACTCGTTTGGTCGTCCCAAAAATATGAATTAAGGCAATAAAATTAATTTATTTAGAAATTGTAGAGGGTTCTAAAGGGTAGTGAATATTAATATTTTAATAGTCTCGAGAAGTAAAAATTACAAGGTTCTATAATATGCATTTTTTGCAAGATGGGCTTAACCATTAGAATTAGGATCCTTCCTTAACTTCTCTCATTAACTTTTTATTTATTAGGTCATTGGACCCACTCTTGGAACCAATTTTGATAATCTAAACCGTTCACATTTTAAGATTTGTTGAGTACATTATATCTGTAAAAAATCAAGTTGATCGGATATCAAAAAGTATATGTTCGGTAAACTGTTTATTAAATTTTTTTAAAAAATGGTTTGTAGTTCGATGATCCGAACACGTAATTTCTGATATCCGATCAACTTAATTTTTTACAGGTATGATATAATCAACAAATTGGCCCAGCAAGTAGGAAGTTAAGAAGGGGATATTCTAACCATTAGGTCAAAATTTAGAAAGCTTCTATTTTTTTTGAAAACATATAGTTAAAGTTCATATAATATCATTTTTTTTTTTGGGTTGCTAAAAAAGACCCTGCCCATTAAGAAAAAATGTCCAAATTTTTAAATATATATGTAAAAACCTCATTTTAAATTATTGCTTCAGATTAAGGCTATAGACACTAACTAATTCACTAACTATTGTCCCTTCATTCTCACCATTTAGGCTATTATGATTATCCAAGTATGGGTGAATTCAAAATTCAAAGTAAGCAATTGCTTGTAGTCTCAGCCCGATACTTGCATATTCTACGCCAAAAAGATCATCAAAATTGTCGCATTTTATTTGAATTTAAAACCATACATATGCAATATATGCAAGACGCTAATGGTTGGTCACATGAAAACACAATTATTGTTTTATAAACATATCATGCACGATGCATTTGAACGAAGAAAGCATAGAGAAAAGAGCAGTGCTGGAGCAAGCACAAAACAACAATACTTATAGTTCTCTCCCACTGATGTTGCAGAGTTCTTAATAAAATTGTTTATAGGTTCTCATAGATCCATACTATTACACATTTTCTTTTTTTGATCAAAACAACATACACAAGAAGACTAAGAACTTACTGATCCCTATGAGAGAGGAATGCATACCGTGGCGTGGCGTGGCTGTTCTACTCTTAATATCATGGCAACCATCCTGGCATGTAATTATTCACACTTGGCCCTGCTGCTGCCACTGTTATTGGATCATTCTGGTATCTGAAATTCAATGAATCGGTGAATCTAGGGCACAAATCTTTATTCTCACCCTTTGTCTCTATTCTGTGATCTATTCTGTAATTTAATTTTGTGCAACTAAACTTCTTGTATGTTGTTCTTCTACATACGAAAATAATTGTGTAGTAATAAAGCACCCAACGCAAGTTTAGATCAATGAATAATCTGTGTCATGATAGAGATTTGAGCTTGTTTGTGTAATTTCTTTTACTAATATTTGCATGACAAATAACTAAAAATTGCACTTACTGAGAACATTATTCTCATACAAAATAAATAAAATTACCATTATTTTCAATTGGCATTGAAAATGAATGAATCTTCAAATTCTTTCCAGTTCATTGGGCATTTCCTTCTAATCAAATAGCATGCTCCGAAAATTTCATAGAATTATGTTGAACTATTTATGTCAATTTATTGAAATCAAAAAGCCCATTTGTAATTGCCCAAAAAAAAGCCCATTTGAATCATAATTGCAAAATACCAATTTGACACATCATTTTCTATGATTTTTCTATATAAATACTTAGCATTTTCCATAGTGTTATCCATTTTAATATGATTTTATGTCTAACTAACATAGCTAATCATGAAAAAGTAAACCAAGCCTAATCTTTTTGTTTTAATTAGTTTCTTATACTAACAGCACAATCTAATTTTGCTAGATCATGGGCTATGACAATTAGTCAAAGAATTGAAGACAAAAGATTACCCGATTTGTAATGTGGGTTCACAGTCCAAGGGATGGAAGAAGACATCACCCTGAGGTTGAGCTTGTTGTCGGCTGTAACCCACATCTTGTGCACTTGGATTCCATTGGAGCGATATTACTTGGTTTCCTTCCACCAGCTGCAGACCATCATCCAAAAATTCATACACATGCTTATATATATATACGAAGCTATGCATTTTCCCTTCTTTTTTTTTTTTTTTGATCAGCAAAAAGAGAATCAAACTTTATTGATTACTCTTCCTAATTAATCAAGCATTACTCTTTCTATGGTAAGTGTTTCGTCAATTGATTTGGTACAGTGACACGAGATCTTTTGTCCTAAATACATTTTTATATTTGTCTCAAAACATTTATAACCAAAATTCTTGTATATCAAAATTCTGACAAAAGGGATTAGGGGACAAAGTAGTGTACCCTTTGCTTCAGGGTCTTGTTTGCTTCACTAAGTGCATGTTCCTGCAAATATAAGAAAAGTAACGGATGAAACTTCCTACGAAACTGCATAAAAATGATGTAATTTTCAAAAAGATTTCATACCTTTCTTTGAAGATCTGTGAGCTGATCCAGCATGTACTGGGTCTGCACGAGGGAATATATAAACATCACTGCACTATATATTATCAGCTTACTATATCTCACTTCACTCTGTTTTAAAAAGAAATCACTTGAAGCTTGACAGTATATGTATATCCCCAACTCCACGGAGATATTTCTAATTTCTGGAGTCCTATTTTCATTGTTTTAGTTTTAGAAAACATGAAAAATTAAAAAATAAAATAAAAAGACAACCAAGCAGGCTTAGTTCAGATTGCTTCCTGAACCATATTTCAGTGTTCAGAGATCTCCAAAACTCAGATGCATCTCAAATTTATAAAGTTTCAAACACTTTTACTGGTGCATGAGCATGCAGAAAAATACACTATTATGTACAATCACATGGTTGCATATCATGTGAATGCACTAGGACAATATTTTGTCTAATGATTCAGTGCTATATTTTCTAATCTAAATTTACAAGAGGTCAAGTACCCGTGTGGATCTGATCTGCTTCAATGACATATCGAGCTGCCTTTCCAGTGTCTCGAGCTCCTTGCTGTTTAGGGGGCCAAGATCTTCACCCAGGAGATTCCTAATGTGGTAAAAAGAAATTTGGCAGTAGGTTTTTCAGTTACAAATTCTATCAGATAAGCAAATCTACTGAGTACTTTGCATGTGGTATTGGGCTGAGCATACCTTTGGGATCGCTGTAGCGCTTCATAACGTGCTTTTAGCTTCAAATATTCCTGCTGACTACTCAGCTCCTACAAAAACATTTAAACAATTTATGTGGGGATTAGATCATGAAAAATACTGAATAGCGAATGCAAGTAATTATAATAGAATCAGACTCAACTTGTGAATGCTTCTTGTTGAAAATAGTAATCCATAATTTTCTAGGTTATATTTATGTTGGATGGTACATTTATCAATGACAGAATACATGAAAGTATTTAGTAGATTTCCATAGAAAGATGAAATGGTTATCTAGGGGTGTGTGATACATATATATAGGATATTCTAAGTGGTCATAAATAAAGGATATGGTGGGGGTGATTCATATAACCCATGAAATTCAGAAGTATATTGGCATGTTTGAGTGAGATTGTGTAGAAGATCATATCAAAGGAACTCTGTACAGCTCTTGTAGCCCTACATCGTGCATAGACACATCCATTAGTATAGTTTTTATGTAATTCTTCCGCTGCCCCCAACAGTTGTATTATTAGTTTTTTTTCCCATGTTCATTGTTGTTTAAACCCATGATTAGTTTGGGTTTTCATCAGCTTGTATTTTGTTTCTCAGTTTATTTTCTATTGATTTAATGCTACAATGCTTTCTTCAATTCCTTAGGGCTACAATGGATGAAGCCATATCAAGTATGCAAAATCCATATGACAGTTCATCCTTCAAGCTTCGGGACAGCCACAGAAACTGTCCATGGACCAACATCACTGTTCATGAGCTATGTTATTGGTGTAGGTTATACCGAGGCTCAAGAAATGAGAGGGTGGACAAGTGAACAGCCAGAATTTTGATATGAAAGTGGATTTAGGTCTGAGGTTGAGACAAAATTTCAACCTTGGGTTAGTCAAGGAGGAGAAACAATAGTTTGAGGATCAGAAATTCACAGGATTGGGGCTAAAACCTAATGGGAAGAATTTTTTTTTTTCTTTTTTCGATCAGGAAAATGAATTTCATTGATTAAAATAGATTGTACATTATCCAACTGAAAGGATGAAAACAATTGGTGTAAATCAATTGTAGACACCACCTCACAAGTCAGTTGGCAGAGTGCTAACCAATACAGAACAAAGAAAAAGAATCAAAACTAAACAACCCCAGCAACGAACACGAAACACAGAGACCACAAAGCCGAAGAAAGAACTTCTGCACTTGCTCCAACAACACAACAGGCAAGCCGATCCAAAAATAAAAAAACACAACAGGCCCAACCAAATAAGCAACCGCCTATACACTCATCTAAAAATCGGCAGATTTGAATACAGAAACTACTGAGAATAAATGCTCCAATTTGACAAACTTTTAGAAACAACACCTAAAGAAACACTGGAGAGCCGCCCTAAGCAGCAGAAAACAGAACCTTTACCCAAAAACCTGAAAAACCACAATCAAAGACCTGACATCCACCCTGATGTTAAAGAAGCCATAACATCCATTCACCCGAAAACTAGATGTGACAACCTCTCAAAGCCGCAAAGGTCCACTGGAATAAATCCTTCTGGAGCAAACCAGAGTCAATAAAACAATAGAAAATAGTGAAAGAAGACCATAGAGGCAGCCAACCAGTCACAGAGCCTAGATTGGTGAAAAGTGTGAGACTTTTTGGTGTGGAGATTAATTGAGGAAACATATTTATTGTGGGAGCTTTTTGTTAGTCTAGTTGTGTTTGAATTTTAGATTTGTGAGGGGGAAAGAAAGTCGAAAGAGACTGAAATAGAAATAATTTTTTTCTCTTTTCCTTTTTTGTTCTTTTGACATCCTAACACAATCTTATGTGCTGTTTGGTAACACTTACGGTTTCAATTTTTATTTATATTTACAAAAATTTAAAAAACTCAAATAAAAACTTGTTTGGTAAATTTTTGATTTATAAATCAGTGGTCTCAGTTTATAAATTTGGCCAAAAAATGTAAACTCAAAAAATGTATTTCCGTTTTGAGTTTTGAGTTTTTTTTTCTTTTTACCACGCAACACTAGCCATCACTTGCCACCATTTTCCACTACCGTTTTTAGCCACAACCACCCACCACGCACTCCTCACCACCACCACTCACCACCCACCTGCCACCACCACCACCCATTTGCCACCCCCATCCACCCCTCGCCACCACCACCACTCACCTGCCATCCACCGCCACTACCATCCACCGCTCGCCACCACCATCCGCCACTACCACTCACTACCCACCCGCCACCACCAGCCACCCACCACCACTAGCCACCAGCCATCCACCTACCCGCCACCACCACCCACTACCACCCACCACCACCGCCACCACTATCACCCACCACCCACTCGCCACCCACTTGCCACCACCACCACCACCACCACCCACTCACTACCACCCACCACCCGCCACCATCACCCATCCACCCACCACCACCACCACCACCACCACCATCACCCGCCACCACCCACCACCACTCGCCATCCGCCACCCACCTGCTACCACCACCCGCCACCACCACCACCACCCACTCGCTACCACCCACCACCCGCCATCTACCCGCCACCACCACCCACCTGTCACCACCCACTACCACCCGCCATCCACCACCCACTTGCACCCACCACCACCACCACCCACTCACTACCACCTACCACCCACCATCGTCACCCACCCACCCACCACCCACCACCACCGCCCGCCATCTACCCACCACCACCACCCACCCGCCACCATCCACCACCACCCGCCATCCGCCACCCACCTGCCACCACCGCCAATCGTCACCCACCCATCCACCCACCACCACCCACTATCCACCACCCACCGTCACCACTTTCCAACACCGTCTTCCGCTGCCACTTGTTACCACTTGCCATTTCTCACTCTTTTTTATATTTTAAATTTTTTAAAAACATTTTGTCAATTACCAAACGCATTTATAGTTTATGTTTTTCTAAAAATAAACAAAAAATAAACAAAAACCAATTTATAAAATTTTTTGTAAATATAAACTGAAAACGTAAACGTTACCAAACAGACCCTTAGTGTTCTAGAATTGTGTTATCATGGTTGATGATTATGACAAGATTTTGCAGCAGTATTCAGATTAAATAAATAAAAAAAAAAAATTTGGGCAAAATTGTCAGGAGCAGATTTTTGGAGTGTTTTGTACACATTATACTAGACGTATGGCTCAGTAAGAAATCCGTGAAATCTGTAATCCGATCTGGTCTAGTCCAATCCGGTAGGTTTGGATTGGCTTTTTGAATTCGTGATTTGGTTCTGGATTGAAAAATTAAAAATCCGTAGTCTACAAATCGATTTCCAGATTGAACCCTATGGTTCCGGATTGGAACCAATTCGAACCGTATACAAATAGCCTATATTAATATTATACACCTTCTTGCATAGTATATTTTTTTATTCCATATAAAACCTAAAGTCAAACCTAAACCCCTGTAGTATCTTCTTTTATTGCTTTTGTTTGTTGGTTTTTAGTTTTAATTTATAATGGTCTAAATACTTATGGTAGAACTAGTTTTCTTATGGTTGTTTAAATTTTGGAACATTATGTCGCTATTATGGAAAGACATGTTACTATTGTGGAACTAATATGATGTTATATTTATATTTTTATGAAATCAAAATGTTCTATATTTTTTATTATTATTTAATTATGTGAATCCGTTATCCTAAACCGATCCAATTCATGTTTAAATGGATTGGTTCGGATTGGTTTCACAATTTAAACAGATTGGATTGATTCTAATTTTTCAGAAATTCTAGATAACGGATTAGTAATGATTTTATCCTAATCCGAACCAATCCAAACCATACTCACTCCGTCTAGATACATTCCAGTACTATGTGCTTTAATGAACATTATCCACTCAAAATTACTAGCATCCGATGGGATTAGGCCTTGCTATTTTTACAATGCCATTCATTTTAACTATTTAAGGCAAAGGCAATTTTGTAATACTCTATTGAAGATGGTTGATTACGGTTCAATTCACGGATTAAAGCTTTAAAGAATCGAAAAAATCAAACCAAGCCGTTCCATATTTTTGTTAATTAAGTATAGAGTGCTCTAGGTGCATTTGGAGAGGAAGGATAAAATGTTCTGAATTTTTGCAAAGAATTGGAGTGTTGAGCCCAAATGCCTCTGCTGTCTGTGTGTTCTGTAGATCTGGGGTGGAGTCTGTAAATCATGTTTTTCTGCACTGTCCTATCATTTGGAAATTGTGGGCCAAGTTAGTGAACTGGTGGAATTATAAGTGGGTTATCCCTGGATCATTGGAGGGACTACTTCTGTCGTGGTCAGGTATAAAAATGAAGAAAAAGTTGCAAGCAGTTTGGAAGATAATACCTCTAACAGTCATGTGGTCTGTGTGGAAAAGCAGAAATGATTGTTTATTTAATAAGGTACAACCGGATTGGAATGCATTGGTAGACCTGATAAAGGCTAGAGTCGCGTTGTGGGTTTCTTCATCTTTGAGGGGGTTTAACTATTCGGTGCAAGATGTTATCTATAACCTGAATCAAGTATGTCTCTGTGTGTAATTCAATGCTGAATTGCTAGTCTATGGGGATGATATGATGATCTGGTTTTTGTGGCTGGTCAGCTGGTCTGTGTTGGCTTCTACTAGTTTGTCCTGAACCTGGGTCTACTCTGAAGTCTGTTTTGAGCTAGTGATTAAATGGTTCAGTTGGCTATGGCTGGGACTTTGGTCTGGATTGTACTTTCAAGGCTCAATGCTGTTTGATTCAGTTGACAGCATTGTTTTGACTCAGTTGTCAGTTAGAGGAGTGTCCATCTGCATCTTTGGTATGCACTCAGAATTTGCAGAGGTGGCTGGTTCAGAGGAGGTTGATTCAGAATTTGCATTGCAGAGAGGGCTGGTTTAGTAGAGGTTGATTCAGAATTTGCAGAGGAGGTTGTTCTTGGTTTGTGCAGAAGAGGGAGTTTTCAGCTCTGGTCTATTTGAATTTTTAGGCATGCAATATACTCAACAGTCTTATTAAATAAGTGACTCTAGTTGGGATAATGGTTATCGTATTACATCATCAGCTGCTACTTGTGATCAAGCTGCTCTTATCTTGATCTGTTGCTGTGTTTGGTTTCAAATTTTGGTGTGTGGTTTGGATGAAGGGCTACAACTGTTCAAGGCAAGGTGTTTGGTATGTTTGTTTGGGTTGTTGTAATTCATGGCAATGTAGCTCAAGGCAAATCTGCTTCATCTGTTCTGTTTTGGTGCTTCAAATGGGTTGGTGCAGGGCTTGATCTGATTGGTGCCTTATTGAGTGATGTGTTGTCTGTTCTGGTTTTGGTGCTTTAGTGCCTAAGCTATCTGGTTTTTCTAGTTTTTTTTCTCTGCTTTGTTTGGTCGTTGGTTTCTCACCAACTAGGAGGTTGGAGCTTGTTTTAGCTCCAAGCTCCTCTTTATTGATGTAATTTTCCTTTTCCGTCAATAATGCATTCTTTTTGCCGATCAAAAAAAAAAAAAAAAAAAAAAGAAGTATAGAGTGCTCTAGTTTTTACTTTCATTCATTCTATTTAGAAAGTACTTTTCACAACCTCAAGGGGTTGACCGATTGGTCAAGACTTAAGGTTTGAGAGTGTGCTCCCTCTAAGGTCTCAGTTTGAGACCTTCTTGGTACTAATAATTTATTGGGACCAGTTCATATAGGGCTTTGTCTTGGTTTTAATTGGGACCCTCACAAGTAGATAGTGGGATTGGTGGCACGGATTAGTTAGCTAATGGGCCAGATACCGAGTTATAAAAAAAGAAAAGAAAAAAAAGAAGGCACTTTTCACTCTGTTTTATTTTATTTTCAAAATCTATTTTCTAAATTATTTTTGAAAAAATAGAAGTCTTCAAATTTTATATTGCTATGCAGAGAAAAAATAGAAACCTCCAAAATTTCATATTGCTTCTTTAAATGATAACCTCGAAATTTAAGATTGTTATGCAAATAATTTCATTAATCAATTGTTATAGGGTTTAGTGTGTGACTAATTTTTGTAGACAAAACGCATGTTTTGTGTCTAAGGTTAGGTTTATAAGTTGAGTGTATGACTATATGTTCAAGGTTAAAGATTTTCACAGATAATGCAAAGCACATTTTGGTTCGCTCTTAGGTACTAGCGCATGACATGCTGCATTAGTCTAGGGCATCAGCACTTATTATCACAAAATTGATCTATAATTGACTATACTTAGTTGTGTACACTTCGTTTTTTTTTATAACTCAGGGTGTCCGGATTAGCTTGCGCGCACTTCGACTAATCCCTGGGGGACTAATCCCACCGTCCACTAGCGGGGGGCCTATTTAAAGCCAGAACAAAGCTCCGTATGAACTAGCTAAACACAAGGATTAATAGCACCTAAGAGGTTTTGAACCTGAGACCTAGAGCTGAGTAAACTCCTAAGTCCCAAGCCTACACCACTAGGCCAACCCTTGGGGGTTAGTTGTGTACACCTTGTAGTTGAAAATAGTTCGAAACAAGCAATGTTCAAACTAATTTATAGAATCATGGCTGAATCTTAACAAGTCAACATGTATGCTAACCAAACCGTGGCATCATTTAAATAATAAATGATGGAGAAAAATATCCCTAAAAATTTTAGTAGTAGCTTTTTTTTTTTTCAATACATCACTGAAAGCAAAGATTTTGTAGCATTTTTTTTTTTTTTTAGCTGTGAGGGTGGAATACAGGAATAGTAATAACTAAGATCTACGCAAAAAATAAAAAAAAATAAAATAACGTGGGATAAAACAGTTACCAAGGCCTCCCTTGTGGATACATTTGGCTCTGGAGCTCCATAGTTGCACTTTTGGTATCTCTCAAGCGTTTTGAGCATGCTGGATGCGAACATATAAGTTTAGTGAAAGGAAAGATAAAGACAACTATAAAAGAGATACAAATAAAACAAAGTTCTGAGTGATTGTTCCATAGGTTTTACGAGCATAAGATTCTATTAAGCATTACAAGGATAGTGAATTATATATCTTGGGGCTGAGAGGTAGGGTCCAGTATAAGGGCTAATCCGTAGAATGCATATGTGCAAGCATGCATGCAAGACACACAAATACGGGGATATGCAATAGTAAACTTTTATAATTATTTTTGGAAAATTGAAAGTTATCTTACATTGATTTTGTGTTGTATTTTTCTTTTCTTTTCTTTTCTTTTCTTTTCTCTCTTTCAGTTCTTTCAACTCGTTTTGTTCACAGTATTACTATTTACATTTGTTCTATTTTTTGTTTAGCTGCTTTTGTTTTACCTTTTTGGTGTTGTATTTAGTTGGTTTCTTGCTAAACTGCTAGCACCTTTGCTTTCTTAGGATTTGGGTTTTGTTTTAGCAGGATCTTAAGGGTCTCCATTGATGGGGCTGGGTTGTACTCAGCAATGATATTACTTCTTCAGGTTTTCTTCTCTTCTCTTTCTTTCTTTATTATTAATGTGTTTACTTTGAACTCACTTGCATTCCAACAATAGAAATATGTATATATATATTTTTTTTCCTTTGGGTAATAAAAAAAGGGCCAGTAGCTAATCCATAAAATGCACGTATAAACATGATACATGCATGTAAGACACACTAGTACAAGGATATTATTTAATATGAAATAGTAACTTTAGTAATTTACTGTTGGAAAGATTGAATGTTATCTTAAATTGTGTTCGTATTCTGTATACATATTTTTTAATTTTCTTTCTTTGAGTTCTTTCAACTTGTTTCGTTCGTTGTATTTCTATTTACATTTGTTCCATTATTTACTCTATTATTTTGAACAAGTATATTTTAATTGCTCAGGAGTATTTGGAGAACGCAATCATGATCATTTTCATGGTATTTTTTTCATGATCCCTGACATTACTGTTATGTGAAACATCATATTCCTTTGGAAATGCACTCTTTTTTTGCCATCATTAATATTTATTGACTTAAAAATGGGACGAAAAGCAACAGAAATATATTGAAAATTGCTTCTAAATAATTTACCCAATAACTTTTTGTGAATAGTATAAATATATAGTAAAACAGATATGGTGAGACCTCTAGAATAGTAAACTCATTGTGACAAAGCCTTAAATATCTTATTCCTATATTCATGTAATTAGATCAAAAATACAAAAAGGGAAAATCCCTTAATTAAACATAACAAATTTTATCACACACGACAGAAAGGAAACTAGGGAAGTGAAATCAGAAGCAAAAATATTTGAGTAAATCAACCACCGAGGTGAAAGAATTTAAATGAGTTTTGGGTGTATGAGCATAGGTTGTATTGGTGTAAGTTATTTGGCTTCCCCTAATTGATGCATAGCCTATTCACACATTTTTTTTTTCTTTTTATTTATTTAAATACAATATTACTTCTTTTGCCAAAAAAAAAAAAAAAAGTGAACAAGGCATTTGCTTATTACTTGCGCATAGGTATAGTCATGAGCATAATTTCCATCATAATGTTTAGTTATAACTGTGAAGTGGTAGAGATCCCAATGAATTTACTAAAATTCATCAAAATAAGGTACAGCCAATTGAAACACATTTTAAAAGTATGGGGTGGCACCACTTCATATATTAAATACAATCATCCTTTAAAACAACAATAAAGAACTTTTACTAATGATTATACATTAATAATATTACTTTAAGAATGTTTGCATTTGTACTTTGAAAATGTTCTACTAATACAGAAAAACTGCTCTATATGTTGTAATTCATGCAGTAATGGGGACATTGGAGGCTTTATTAATCAAAATATTAGCCAGAGAGAGGCATGAAACTAAACCCTTAATGCTTGAGTAAAACTTAATAAGTAGCCATTACAAATCATATTTACATAAGTTGACTTCCAAAACAAGTATTCCATGTTTGGTCTTGAGATAGTTAGCATTTTGTTGACCAAAATTTTTCATAGGTCTAATACCTCCTTTCTAGATATACTAAGTTGAACATTTAGTTTAACTATAAAAAATAGTAATTCTTCGTATATATTAAAACTTTAAACGACTCATCTACCACTTGCATTAGACCACGTCCAATCAGTCACCAATATTTTCATTTAATTTGATTTTAAATTTGAGTAAAAAATTTGATTTAATATGAACTATTCCAATCATTTTATCAAATTTTCATCAAAATATTTAAAAAAATTCCCCCACTTATCCCAAAATTTTCTTTTCATCAAATTTGATGAAAAAACAAATCATTTCTAATGTTTCATCTTTTTAAATTTTTGTTAAAGTCAAATTTGATAAATGTTTTGATGAGTAAAAGATGCCCCTCTTATTCCAAACTTTCATTTTCATCAAAATTGACAGATGAAAAATTATTTCTAATGTTTCATCTTTTTAAATATAATAAGTCATAAAGTGGATGAAAAAAATGATTTTTTCTTAATTTAATGAAAGATTTGAGATGTAACTCATGGAATTTTGTCTTTAAATATTTCTGTCCCTTATTTAATAGACTTTTTAACTACAAAATTATATCGTAAGAATTTTATATAGGAATTTAATAATTGAAAATGCATAAAAAAAAAAAAAAAAAAAAAAGGACAAAGGAATTCAACAAGAGGCGACACTTGCCATCCCATCAAACAAATTTCACTGTTTACAAATTCCAATAATTGTACTAGGAGGTAGAAAAATTAATAGATGTGAAAAACTGGTTAAACCAGCAAATATTCTATGTTGACATGGATTTATAAAGGGCAAAGTAGAACAGCTACACATGCTCACAGAGTCATATATAACCACCGGAAACAGCCCTGTCTGTTTGGTATTGCTTTCGAATTTAATTTAATTTATTTCATATTTCATGTTTTACTTAACAAAAAATAATGAAAATTTTGAAAATACTCATTGTTTTCAATCGTTTATACTTTTATGTGAAAATAATTTTAAAAATTTCTCTAAAAATCGTTAAAATTGTTTTCTAAAAGCATGTTTCCAAAACAAATTCTGAAAAATAGTTTTCGAACAATTTGCAAAACAATTTTAGTGACTCCAACATACAAACACACATGTATTTATTATGACTACAAAAATGAGTTGAGAAATAAAAGCAAAGAATTAATCGATTCCATTCATGAATTCATATTCTAAGTTTTTTTTTTTCATCAAAAGAAAAAAAAAAATCTGAGAACAGACAGAAAAAACTGTAGAATCTACAATTTGTAGTAAAAAAAGAGTAACTACTTAGATGAACAAAAGACATCGTGTAAGTGCAATCTATAATCGCCTTCATTTTGTATATTTAGGGCTTTTTTTTTTGGGTACAAAAACAACAAATTTCTAATTAGTTGAAAAGCAATGAATCAGGTCATTTCAACACCAAATCAGACAAAGAACAATTTCAAACAACAACCAGTTCAAGCCTTTCAAGTATCAAATCACGTTAAAAAAAAGAAGGCAAAAAAACTTTTAAAAAAAAAGAAAAAAAAAAGAAGACTAAAATTTATATAACAATGATCTTCTTTTCATGATTTCCACTTGCAGATCTAACAACACAAGCACAAAATTCTAAAAACACCGAAACATTCACCCAAAAAAAAAAAAAATTTGTTTTTTGAAATTTTCACAAGCTCAGCAACACCTGAAACAGCCAAAAAAAATGAGTTCACCTCGCTCGGTGATTTAGATCTAAAAGCAGAATCGCATTTTAAAAAACGGAACCCTAGAGAGAGAAAATGATCGATATATATATATATGTATAGAGAGAGAGAGAGAGAGAGAGAGAGAGAGAGAGAAGTTGATTAAATTTCAATTTTTTGGTGATTCTGAAGCGATTTGAGAGAGTTTTGTGGATTACCTAGAACTACTGCAGAACTCGTAGAGCTTTCCCCTATTGGAGAAGATGATGAGAGCGACTTCAGCATCGCAAAGCACAGAAAGTTCGTAAGCTTTCTTCAAAAGGCCATTTCTCCGCTTAGCAAAAGTCACTTGCCTGTTGATCTTGTTCTCTATCCTCTTCAGCTCAACCCTACCTCTCCCCATTGATCAATCACTCTACTCTCTCACTCAAAATTCACACACTGCCACAAATTTTTCAACACCTCTCTCTCTATCTCTCTCGATATATATAGAGTGAGAGAGTAGAGTACCCTATTGTTATGAGTCTATGAGTTTATACAGTACAACTTTTGTTTCTCTCTCTAAAACTGTCTCTCACCTCTTGTTTTGTGTTTTCTCTCACACTTCTTTCTCTCTCTAAAACTATGAGTAAAGCTAAATCCAAAATTTATATCAGAATTTTGCTTCAAAATATATATGTGATTTAGATTTAACTCCGAGAGACCTACACGTAAAATTTTAGGAAATAGTGTTGCTTTTGTATTCAACAATATTGTATATCTAAAATTTTTAAGTTGGTGCGATGTAGGTTCTAATAAATAGATTTATTGTTTAATAGGTCCTACAAAAAAAAATTGTCATAAAAAAATATCATTAATTGTAAGTTTTAGCAATAATTTATAAAAATCATAACAAAAAAAGTCACTAATTATCAATTTTTAGTGACATATATAAAAAATTGTCACAAAAAAATTATTTTTGGCTATAATTTTATTAAGACTTATTTTCAATAGGACTTTATAGGAATTAAGTCCAACTATTAGAACTTATTGGTAATTTACCCAAATTTTTAATCATTGTGTTTAGATTTAGTTTATGTTTGGTATAAATTTTTTGGGTTAAAATAATTAATAAGTCAAAATATTATATCTAAACCACAATCACTTCATTTTTTTCTTATAAAAGTCAAAAAATTCATTCTAAACGAGATTTTTTAGTCTCAAGCAAATAGCTAAAAAGTTAAAAAACTAAAAAGTCAATCTACATCCTACACGAATGCTTTATATTTGAGGAATTTATAAAGTAAAAGAAAATGAAATGAAATTGTGAAAACTTTTGTTTCAATTTGGTTGGTTTTTTTTTTTGTGTTGTATTCTAAAATTTAAAATCGTGAGGCTAAGGGGTTGGTTTTAGAACGCGAGTAGCAGTAGTAGGAGAATGTGTGTTTGCTCTTC
This sequence comes from Camellia granthamiana, assembly GCA_036172215.1. NCBI lineage: Eukaryota > Viridiplantae > Streptophyta > Magnoliopsida > Ericales > Theaceae > Camellia > Camellia granthamiana. Next base: position 123,468,652 of record CM069912.1, read on the forward strand.
GAATCTCTCTCAATGTGTTTTATTTCCTTGTACTTGTAAATTTTATTTTTTTAATGGAATTTTTCTTTGCCGATCAAAAAAAAAAATGCTTGAACCGACCACAATGTCGAGAAAGTGAGGTGTATGGAATTGACTCGCAGTGAATTTGATCCATACAAGTCATTTTGGGAATAATTAACTGAGTGAGTGTTTGGGATTATATTTTTTGGTGATCTTCCTTTTTTTTTCTATAAAAATTTCAAAAAGCTCTAGAGTCTTAACATCTACTCGATTAAACAATCTAAAAAAAATAAAAATAAAATAAATATATGAAAAATATTTATTAAAAAAAATGTTTAAAATACTTATTTTTACCTCTTTTTTTTTTTTTTTTGGTTCTACTGAACTTTTTTGGATTATTAATTTTTTTTTACTCTTTAAATTCTGTTATTTTTTTTTCTCCTTAAATTCTGTTATACAAGACGGAATGGCAAAACAAGACAAAAAATTGAAAAAAACACTACATAGGAAAAAAAAAAAAAAAAACTTTCTTTGTTGAATGCCAAACAAAAGTGAGTAAAAAATTTGGGAAATGGTGTTTTTTTTTTTTTTTACCTAATAATATTATATGCCTAGATTTTATCTAAAAAAAATTAATATACAACTCACATTAATTTATAATATAAAACTTGAATTTAAATTACAAGTTCTCATTGAAGATAAAATTCATCATATGCATTTCGAATTTTTTATTTTATTGGTATTTTTAGGACATTAAAATTGATAAGACATATTAAACACAGAGTTGTTTTTTTTGTTTTTTTAACACATTAAACAAATAGTTGTATAAGGTATGCAACAACAGAAATGATACATCCTTCTAATCTGAGAGTTTTAAAAGAGTAGTAATAATGTGGAAAAAAAAAAATCAAGGCCAAAACATCACATTACATAGAACTCATACACTAATTAGAGCTATTAGAGATCTTAATTTTGAGCTCAAAATCTTTTTTCATGCAACAATGATACATTCCCTTAAATAAAAGAGCTCTAATGAGCTTTAATGACATGAAAAATAAAAAAAAATAAAAATAAATCACTATTACAGTGGGGTCCACCCACAATTAAAGCTCTTAGAACTCTTTTATTAGAGCTCTAAAACATTTTTGTAAGGTATGATGGGATTGTGAATTGTACAGAAGTGATACATCTCCTTAAAAATAGAGTTCTAAATAGAATTCTATACACTAGAAAAAAAAAAAAAAAAAAAAAAAAATTTAAAACATCGCATCACATGAATCTACCGCTCCATAGAGTTCCATTAGAGTTCTTATTTTAAAACTCTAAAACCTTTTTGGTGAGTTGTATTAAGGTATGATAGAGTATTTTTGAGTTGTACGATATCCTTCAGTTTTACTAGAAGTTATCTGTTGGTTGTAGGAGAAACTTAGTTGGCACTTTTGGGGCATGTTATAATATTCCTTATAACATTTTTGGTGAGTTGTATAAGGTATGATGGGGTCTTCTTTTGTTTTGTAATCACTCAATATAAAATTGTGAGTTTCGTTTCCATCAATCACAATATTGTTGGGATATCGCTTGACAGTATTTCAGGATTAACCAATAACTTCTTGGTCTTAAGGCACAGTTAAGTTTTCCCCCAAAGATATTATAATTTGTAAAAAATGTGAGACTCTCGATTTTGTATTTAATTAATTAGAAAACAATAGAAGACATAATACATTATGATTGGTGAAGAGTACTCTCATGTGACATATCAGAGTACTAAAATCGTGTTTTAGGTGACAGTTGATAGTTGTGATGTGAATCGGACGGTGGAGAATTGATGGAGACGAATAACAGAGGAGGACGGTGTCGAATCAGTAAAAAGAGGGGAGGGAAACCTTTAAAACCAATGGAACATTGAATGCTAAGGTGCTACGTGTCAACAGATTAAGTGATCTTGAGTTGATCAATCGAGCTTGACGAGATTGTTAGGGTTCCGTTTGGATGGTGGAAATTAATGGAAAAAATTTAGGAAACTCCATTATTTTAATAGTAACAAAAATAGTAGTTGACCGTGTAATACATGTATTTTTTTTTAAAAATATTTAATGGTACTATGTGTTATAAAAGAATAATTGTAATTATTTATTTTGATAATATTGATACTATCGTTCTATCAAATTGGTACTTGAATACTTATATATATTAATTTTAGTTGAATCATTTATATATTTTGATAATTTTAGTTCTATTTTATTATAAAAGTGTAATTATCATATAATAATTTTGTATGATATATATTAAATTATAAAATAATAAAATAATAATAGTTAATTTAGAATAAGAATTGGTAAGTAATCCTATCTATTTAATTTTCTTTTATATTTATTTAGAAAATAAAAATATGTAGAAATAGAAATTATATAAAACTAATTAAATATAAATATATTGTTGTTGGATTACTATATAATGATTTTATATGATATATATATATTAAATTATAAGATTGCAAAATAAACATTCTTAATTAAATTAAAATATCAACTATATAAATGAAATTCAACAACAATTAACTAAGAAACAATCACATAATAACATCTAAACTCAAAAAGAAAAAATAATAAAAACATTCAAACGATAGATAGATCTCAGTGTGTGAAGTGATCAATCATCTGTAATATGATGTCAAAACATAAAAGAACTTACCGTTCAACAATTGAAAAAGTAATTCAAGTAATAAATCCAAACTTTAGAGGTTTCTCGAGAGTATCATTGTTGTGTATGTTTTTCCTCTTGTGAGTTGTGATTATATAAAATAATATTGGAAATAAAATATAATTTCATATATACAATTGCTATAAAATTTAAACGACAAATCCATAATATAGAATTGGTATTCGGTACAGAATAATGTACCAAAAAATATGTCGGAAAAAGAGGCAATTTAGCATTAAAAAAATTTTAATACCTTTGAAAGAATTAAGGGGGAGGGGGGGGGGGGGAGGGGGGAAACATGAAATGCAAAATTGGTATTGAGTTTGTGGATTATCTCAATTTACCATGAAAAATATATGAAAAAGAAATATTTGTGAAATATAGTCCATAGAAAATAGGTAAAGTTAGTATAATTTAAATTAGATTTGGATTGGTGTAGAACTCTATGTAATTAAGAAAATACATGTTGACATGACTCTTTTAGAAAAAGTAAACCTTTATAATATGTCACCATTGAAAAACACTACTTTTAATATATATATATATATATATGAATGATGATATGATGAGTTTGGATAAATTACATAAGTTCCACAATTTAGCTTAATTATATTAAAAAAATTTAAAATTTTAATTCACATAACACTTAAACTCTTTTTCATTATGAAATTCATTAGTTGTATGAAGAAAAAAAAAATTATTATTTCTTTTATACTGAAATCACAACAATAAATTAAGATTTTAAAGAAAAAAAAAACATTTAAAGACGAAATCAATTTTTAGGGATGAAGGGTTGGATAAATTACACAAGTTCCACAATTTAGCTTAAATTTTAATTCACATAACATTTAAATTTTTTTATTAAAAATTGCATTAGTTGTATGAATGAAAAAAAAATGAATTTGTTATCTCTTTCATACTAAAATCACTATAATAAATTAAGATTTTAAATACAAAAATTTATAGATGAAAAATTTTAGTTGTCAAAAAAGTGTCATTGTTGTATTTTTAGCTTCAAAATTAGATATTTAGTGATAAATTATTATCCTTTTAAAACTAAAATTTTCATCTCAGAAAGTAAATATTTTTGCTCGAAATTATTTGTTCCTAAAAGTGCACTTGCTAGTGACATTTTTAAAATTTTATTGCTAAAGATCAAATTATTATTATTATTATTTATTTATTTATTTATTTTTTGGGACATCGTTTTAGTAATGGTTCTCGTGATGACAAGTATTGATCTTTTAAAATTTTTTTGCAACAAATTTCACTTTTAGGGATAAAAAAAGCTTAGTCATTAAAACTTTTATATGTTATAGTAAATATATTTGATTTGATTTGTATTTATATTTATATTTACACATTATGTGTATTAGTTTTGATTGTTTTAAACTCTTACTAAAAGAGATTACAGAGTAATTTTGTAAAATTTATGAGATTTATTGTGTTTATTTTACCCAACAATTTAAATCACAGACACCGTTAACATTAGAATATTATCAGCTTGTTTGGTTCCAGTTTTCAAAAAATAGTTTTCAGAAAATTTTACTTTTTTATTTTTTAGATTTTAATGATTTCAATGAATTTTTTTAATATTTTAAGTAATTTTTAAAAAAAATTTTAGACACACCTAACATAAACACACTTAAAAAGTATAATATTTGTAAAAAAAATCTTTAAAAAATACACTAAATACCAAAAAATATAAAAAAAATACAAAAATTTAGTACATTTTTGTATTTTTGTGAATTTATTAATTTTTTAAAATATTTTTTCACAAATATTTTACTATGTAGATACATCTAAGTAAAGTGCATCTAAAAAAGTAAAAAAAAAAATACTTAAAATTTAAAAAATATTCACTAAAAAAAAAAAAAACATAAAACACAAAAAACTCAATTTTTAAAAAAAAAATTAAAACCAAACACACTTTTATTAGCATCAGTAACATTGATGAGATTTTGGCTCCAACTACACAACTTTGAAATGTTAGGAGATATTCATGTATTTTTGTCAAATGTCAAAGGGTGTCCTTGCTATACTTTTTTTTTTTTCTTTTAAGAATTTGTTCAAATGTTAAAAGGTAAAATATAATTTTTTTGTTTTTTGGAACTAGAAATAGCTCTCAGGCTACAAGAGAATGAGAATCAGAACAAAGCAAATTCCTCAAAAACAAAGAAGGATTCACACACCAATCTAAAGGAAGAGCATTGTGCATCTTCGCTGAGGCAATCCAGTGGGCCACACAATTAGTTTCTCTAGGCACCTAGGAAAAGGAAAAAGAGGAAACCTAGCTCATTGACCGAATATCATGTATGAAAGCAAGACACTCCCAAGGAGGAACCAATTCTGAGACACATAAGTCAATGACTAATTTATTATCACTTTCCACTTGGACATTTGAGAGTCCAAGAGTCTGAAGAAACAAGCGCGCTAATATGATAGCATGCGCTTCTCCTTGAATGACAGAAGAGGTGTGAACTGTAAAAACTACACAATCAATTAATTTACCTCGCCAATCCCTCAGGATCACAACCAGAGTAGTCTTCTTGCCGTTGGAGGCAAAGCTAGCATCACAATTTACTTTAAACATACCTCGGTAGGACTGTAAATGGATCGGATTCGGATCGGATCTGTCAAAATCCGAATCCGAATCCGATTATGTCAAACCCGAATCTGATCCGAATCCGTTTAGTCTATATCCGATTATAGATATCCGAATCCGAATCCGATGATTTCGGATATTCGATCCGATAATCCGATCCGATCCATTTATTTATTTATTGAGCTACAATTTTATATAATTTGATTTTTTTTTTTTTTTCCATTTTGTGTTTTTTTTTTTTCATTCAAATTGAGAATACTCGGATCGGATTATCGGGTTATCGGGTCGGATCGGATTTTTGCAGATTCAATCCATTTAATAAATGGATTAAACGGATTCGGATTATCGGATTATCGGATCGGATTCGGATCGGATTCGGGTTAAATCCGATCCATTGACAGCCCTAGATCCAAGCTATTTACAATAGCAGGAGAGCGAGTTTCCATAGAAAACACCAAGCAGACCTCTCTCCAGAAAGTTGAAGCCTGTTTGATGACTTGCATAGGGTCTACTTCCAATTGATTGAAAACTCAATTATTGTGAGCCTTCCAAATACACCACCCAACTATTGTTGCCTTTCCCAATCGCTCTTTTCGATCTCGATCATTAGTACAACTCTAAAAAATGGACTGAGTCCAACTTGCAGCAGATAAAGTAGAGATATGCCCTTACAAGAAATCGAGTTCACTCCCAAACCACATAGGTCTAGTCCAACTGCACTGAAAGAGTAAGTGTTCAATAGACTCAAAGTACAATCCACATAAAGGACAACATTGAGAGGTAGCACAGTTATGGCGAAAAAGGTTTTCTTTAGTAGCTAACTTGTTATTACATACCCTTTACTAGAAGTTTTTGACTTTGGGAGGAATAGGGAGAGACCATAGCAGTTTCCAAACTTAGCATGAAGTTGGACTGTCACAACTCAAACCCAGCCCCTATAAGTTTAGCATCGTAACCGGTCAGTAATCCTTGGATTACCAAAGGCCTTTGAACAAAATCACCAAAATAGAAAGGGCTACAGAAGTAAATATACAAAATACAATATCCATAGAACTGTATAAACATACATGAGACAAAAATTTAAAACTTATATATATATGATGTCAAACTTCCATATGTCATGCATCACCATACAGATAGTGTCATAAAGGACTTAGCCCTATGTACAGATAGACAAAAACAAACAAGAACATCTTTTACGTAGGTCACAAACTTGACTTCTACAAACGGGAACCTCTCCACGAGGCACAAGGGTTGGCTGACAAAACAAAAGCTCCAAGTCATCAACTTTGAGCCTGGTCACACGCCTGGTCACCTACATATATAAATAATAGAGTGAGCGGAAGCCTAGTGAATAATAACAGAGTAAAGGGTTTAACTAAATGATATCTCATATCAGATTCAGAAAACAGACGTCATGTCAAAAATAGATTCTTATTCATATTCTTGTTCAAATCATAGACCGAAATCAGAGTTCATGCTTGATCTTATATGGTACATACATTAGCTCTAACAGATCGAATACAGAGCATTAAGAGTCATACTTGCCAGTTCCATAGAGGAACCTTCGATACCAGGAACAGATAACATGCTTAAGCCATGATATTATTACCCCTAACAAGGGCCTTGTGCTTATAAACCATGGTATTGTTACCCTCGAGTAAGGGTCTTGTACTAAGGATGCCATAAATACCTTTTAGAAACTTGGACAATCATTCATTGTACAAAATATAACACTTCATAAAATAGATCTTCATTCATCATACAGAAAATAAATAAAGTTGAATATAACTTTACTAAGTTATTACTCACAGATGGCTCCAGAGGCAGACAGAAAGAGCAAACAAATCAAAGGGCTTATGGCGCGTGACCTACACAAACATAACAGATACGTACTTGAAACATACACCCGGATATTACTTAACGTATTTTGTTTCGTTCTTAGTGTGTTTCTAAGTCTTTAACCCCATATTATGTCTTAATTATGGCCTAGGAATGCGTAGAATGCGATGAGGATGCAAAAATACACTTTGAAACACTTAACAAAATTTACTAAAAACAAGACCTTCGCTCGAGCGCAACTTTCCTTACTCGAGCGGAGGTTCAAACATGTAAGTGGTCACTCGAGCACAACTTCGGTCGCTCGAGCGGTCTGTAAACTTTACAAAAGTACTGGTTGTGTGAATTCATTACTCGACAGTTGTTCGAACGTGAGACTGAGGTCCTCGCTCGAGCGCAACTCTTGTCACTCGAGCAGTCTGCAAAAATGATAAACTTTTAGGAGCATGCATTTTACACTCGAGCCAACTTTTGGTCACTCAAGCGGAAGTGCAAAACACAGAGTGGTCGCTTGAGTACAGGTTATGTCGCTCGAGTAGGAAGGCAAAATCTGGAATTTCCAGTTTACTCTTCTAAGCTCAAAACTCTAATTCAATGCAAATCATGCTTTCTTGGGCTAAAAGCTCAAGGAAACTTGTGTAAACTTGGAAAACATCATGAATTCAAAACCATTTCGCAAAATCAAGACCCAAGAGTAAGTCAATTGTGCAAATTCAAACTTGAAATGTGGAAAACATAATATGCATCTAATTTCTTGACTTTAAAGCCTTCAAAACATGATCAAATGAGGTGTTTAACTCAAAGACATAATGAATTCTTAGAACAAGCCCAAAATAAGAACATGCAAGAGGGAAATTCCTTGAAAACAAACTCAAATTATAATGGAATGAGCATGCATACATGATATGCTTATTCTACTTTCTTAGCTTCAATTATGGATCAATTTTTATATTCTCTTGAATGTTCATGAAAATTAACTTGAGCTCATAAAATATGAATTGAATTGTTACCTAAAATCCACAAGTATTTGAATCCTAGTGAGTTCTTAAGTAATTCCACAAATTTTCCTTTAATGCTCTAGCAATCTCTTTTCTCTCTAGTTGATCTCACTTTTTCTTCATCTTCTCTCTCCTCACGTTTTTCTACTCAAGGAATGATGAAGTGAGAGTGCAAAAAAATGTATTCTAGAGGTTATATGAGCCTTATATAGGCTCCATTAGTGGCTCTTAATTAATTGAAGTGAAAGATAATTAAGTGGGATCATTTTAGTCTAATTTATTCGTTCCGAATCGAATTTTAATGAAACCTACCATAAAATTCTAAAAATCCCAAATAACACATAGATCAAGTCAATTTCGTGATCGGATGCCGATAAGGTCTTCAATTCGCAGAACAAAACAGAAACACAAACAGATATTTCTACAATAAACAAATAAAAACACAAATGACGCAACACATGTAATTACCCAAAATTTCTTCTTAATTATGTATTAGGCATACTTAATCATGAATTATCAACTAATCACAGGTCAAGGTTGTTACATTGACTGAGATAGAAGCCCTATTTGATGTCCTTAACTGAGAATCCCTCATAGGTATCTGATACATACTTCTTACTTCAAAAGTTATATTTTTGGTGTGATGCCAAACAAGAGAATCCTCTTGGTCAACTACGGACATTGGGATAGTCATGATAGTGCTAGCTTCCTCGTGCCCAACCAACTCTTGCAATTTAACATGGTCCTATTCCTGTAGATTTTGATTTATCACATCGCTCACCCAGTGAACTTGGCAGTCCCTTGGCTTTGGGTTTAGAACTTGGAAGTTATGTGACTAAGGCACCCATTTATCATCCTAGAAAATGATGGACTTACCATTGCCTACCTGCCAACGAAGCCCCTTTTTGAGAAGCTCACGGCCTTGAAGAATACTTGTCCATGCTCAAGAAGGCCTTCTACTCCTATTTTCAAATAGAAAATCAGAGTGAGGATGGTAAATACGTTTCAACATCTTAGCGCAAAAAGAATGAGGGTGCTTAAGAAGCTGCTAGGCTTGCTTAGCTAAAAGGGATAGATTGAAAGATTAGAAGTCCCTGACCCCATACCACCCTTAGATTTTGCCAAAGCCAAACAATTCCAGCTGGCCTAGTGAATACCTTGGTCCATTAGATCACCTCCCCACCAAAAATTGCTAATGTACGAGTTAAGCCATTGACAAAATGTTTTTGGAAAAGCAAAGTAGGCCATGACGTAGGCCAAAATCACTTGAACAACCGACTTAATCAGAATTTCCCTCCCTACTTGCGATAACAAGTTCTGCTTCCAACCTTACATCTTGTTGACTGCCTTTTCTATCAAGAAACCAAACGCCTCTGACTTCGATCTTCCCTAGAACGAGGGAAGACCCAAATATTTTGTCCCCCGAATACTTGGATTCATCCCCAACAAAGCGCCAACTTCAATCTTCACATTTTTAGGTGTATTTGCTAAATAAATAACTCCTGATTTCTCAAAATTAATCAACTGACGAAAGGCATAGCTATACGCTTCCAAAATTGCTTTGAGCGTTTGATATTCCCTTATATTCGCCTTAGCAAGAATAAGGGCATCATTCACAAAAAATAAATGAGTTAGAATAGAGTATCCTCTTCGCATTTTGATTCCCGAAATCAGCTTCTCACGTAGCCCTTTTGATAGGGAGAGTGACAAACCCTCGGCAATTAGAACAAAGAGGTAGGGAGAAAAAGGGCCTCCCTGTCGTAAACCCCGTGATAGAACAACAACAGCTTTCTTCAAACCATTTGCAAACACTAAGAATGATACAATGGACATTATCTTCATAACCCACTAAATCCAGACATTAGCAAAACGCATCTTTACCATAATAGCTCGAAAAAAGTCCCATTAAATGTTATTATAGATCGCTTGGGAACAATAATTAGAAAAAAGAAAAAAAAATAGGACAAAATTGTCCAAATTGAAGGTTAGGACTTGGGGTTATTGGTAATTTTACCTAGAATAAATGCAACGAAATCTATTCATGCCATACAATTAAGAAGTTGAAATCTTCATATATTCCCTACATTTAGCAGAACTTTTTTTTTCTTTTTTTCTTTTTTCATATTTTCAAGTGAGATTAACTAATAAGTCCCATATTTTGGATTTGTAATCCATATAATCTCATATTTTTTTTTCTTGTGATTCATTTAGTCTTTTTAAATGTGTAATGACTCATTTACTCGCCACATTGGAGTGTCACATTTAGAAAAAGTACATTAATGAGTTTTTTAATGTCACATCATGCCCGACATGTTGGAGTGTTATATTTAGAAAAAGTACATTAAAGAGTCATTAATTTATTTTGAGGTTCACATCATACACTCCATGTTGGAATGTCACATGTCACATTTGAAAAAAATATACTAAAGAGTTTTTATTTTTTTTGAAGTGTCATATCATACCCGCCACGTTGTCACATATGGGAAAAGAACATTAAGGAACTTTTATTTTTTTTGAAGTTTCACATCATACCCGCCACGTTGTCACATATGCGAAAAGTACACTAAGGAACTTTTATTTTTTTTGAAGTTTCACATCATACCCGCCACATTGTCACATATGCGAAAAGTACACTAAGGAACTTTTATTTTTTTTTAGAATGTTATATCATACTCGCCACGTTGTCACATTTGCAAAAAGCACACTAAGAAGTTTTTAGTTTTTTTAGGAGTGTCACATCATATCCGTCACGTTGTTACATTTGAAAAAAATACATTAAGTAATTTTTAGTTTTTTTGGAGTAAAAATCTTGGAGTGTGACATCATATTCGTCACATTGTCACATTTAGAAAAAGTGCATTAAGGAGTTTTTAATTTTTTTGAAGTGTCACATCATTAGAGTGTCACATTAATACCTGTTACATTGGAGTATCACATCATACCTGTCATGTTAATAAAATGGTATAGTTGTCCATCAAAACAATACCAAAATAAAAAATAGGATTACACGGAAAGAAACTCTCTACTAATAAGACTTAATAGATCAATAGAAAAAATTTGGAATTAATTGAAATACTTGTTTGTGAGATGAGATTTATTGATAAATATCTCAATTTACCAAAATTTGTTTTTCATCTTTGAAAGACAAATATTATGGTACCGTTTGGTAACACTTACGTTTTGTTTATATTTACAAAAATTTTAAAAATTTAAATAAAAACTTGTTTGGTAAATTTTTGATTTATAAATCAGTGGTCTTAGTTTATAAATTTGGCCAAAAAATGTAAACTCAAAAAATGTGTTTCCGTTTTGAGTTTTGAGTTTTTATTTTTTTATTTTTACCACCCAACACTAGCCACCACCTGCTACCATTTTCTACCACCGTCTTCCGCCACCACCCACCCCCCACCACCACCTACCACCACCACTCACCACCCACCAGCCACCACCAACCACCAACCACCAGCCACCAGCCACCCACTCGCTACTACCACCCACCCCTCGCCACCCGCCACCACCACCACCACCACCACTCACCACCCACCACCCACCTGCCATCCACCCGCCACCACCCACCACCTGCCACTACCATCCACCGCCCGCTACCCCGACTCACCACCCATCTGCCACCACCATCCACCATCCGCCACTACCAGCCACCTGCTACCCACCCGTCACCACCACCCACCACCACCACCCACCACCACCACCACCACTATCACCCACCATACACCCGCTACCTACCCATCACCACCACCCGCCATCCACCACTCACTTGCCACCACCACCTGCCACTACCACCGCCGCCGCCACCACCACCACCACCACCACCACCACCACCCACTCGCTACCACCTGCCATCGTCACCCACCCACTCACCATCACCACCCGCCACCTACCCGTCACCACCACCCACCCGCCACCACCCACCACCACTGCCATCCGCCACTCATCTGCCACCACCACCACCACCACCACTACCACCACCACTACCAACTCGCTACCACCCACCACCCGCTACCGTCACCCACCCACCCACCACCACTACCCACCCGCCATCACCCCCCACTCGCTACCACCCACCACCCGCCACTGTCACCCACCCACCCACCACCACCACCTGCTATCCACCACCCATCGTCACCACTTTCCACCACCGTCTTCCGCCGCCACTTGCCACCATTTGTCATTTCTCACTCTTTTTTATATTTTTAAATTTTTTTAAACATTTTGTCAATTACCAAACGGGTTTGTAGTTTATGTTTTTCTAAAAATAAACAAAAATCAGTTTATAAAATTTTTGTAAATATAAACTGAAAACGTAAACGTTAACAAACAGACCCTATGTTATCAATTGAACCTTAATGCCCTATAATTTGCTCAAAAAATAGATCTTCCTTCCAATTTATTTTCAATGTGAATCCAAAACATATCATATTCACTAATATAAGAAATTTATATTTTGTGGCCAGTGTAAAATGATAAGACTGGCCTATGACCACATGGCATGCTCCCACAACACAACTACATTAAAAACATGGTAAAAACTATTCAACCTCTTTGATGAAAAAAAAAAAAATTGTATGATTTATATATTGTTTTTCTTTTTGGAGCAATATTAGAGATTTACAATTTAAATTCTCAAATTCATCTACGGTGATGTAGCGAGAGAGTTGAATTTTATATGATTTATGTGACAAATAAAAAATTGACACATATCATTGTGAGTCAAATTATAATTTTTTTTTTAACAATCTCAAACAGTTTCCTTCTTGTTATTGGTATGGAGTAACAGACACATGGTTGGTTGGTTGTATTTTTTTCCCATTAGTTCATTATCACAACCGATGTCTAGTATACCATTTTACCTTATTTACATGGTATCACCTTAAGGTTGGTTATTTTTCGTCATAAATTTGATTATGACCCAATATTTTAACACATGAAGAAAAAAAGAAGAGATTAAATCAGTGTCGAAAACATTGGCACAAAGTACTTAATTAATGAAGAATTAATTATATATTTTAATATATATTTTGTTAACTAAGAATTGTCATAATATATTTAAATTTCCTAATTAAAGATAATCTGTTTTTTATTTTGTCGGTTACTATTTTAAAGTCAATGTAGAAAACAATAAATGAAACTGAGTTGAAAGAAAATATTTATATGAATAATTTCATCTAGTAAATATTAATTTCATAAAATTTAACTTATGGCAAACAAAATTTTAAAGTTTTCATACACTTGGTATTTAAGTGATTTTTTTTAAAAAAAAATTTGATTTTTTTTTTTTTTTTTTTTGTATATCACATAGTAACACGAAATGTACTTAACACAAACTCAAAATGATATCCTAAAAATAAAAATAAACCATTAATAGATCTTAATAATTAGACTTAATTCTGATCAAGTCCTATTAAATCATTGCTAAAAATAATTTTTGTGATGATTTTTTTGCATATGTCATTAAAAATTAACAATTTGCAACTGCTTTTGTCATAATTTTTATAAATTGTCTCTAAAACTTGCAATTAATGACATTTTTCAATGACGATTTATTCAAATTGTCGTTGAAAGTTGAAAACTAGTCACATTTTTTTGTGATTTTTTTTGGAACTATCGCTAAAACTTATAATTAGTGACATTTTTTGTGACAATTTTTAAACTATCGCTAAAAATTAATAATTAGTGACGTTTTTTAATAGTGTTTGATGAAAAATATCATTAATTATTATAAAACATATTGGATAATAAGTTCACTTATTAAGCCCTACACGTAAGTTCGCTAAAAAATAATAAATAAACGAATAGAATTCAATTTGCTTGGTTTGGGTTTTCTAAATTCACTTTTCAGAAAATTCTATTTTTTTTGTTTTCCGTATTTTTTTTTTTGTTTTCACTAACTTTTTTTAATATGTTAAGCAATTTTTAAAATTTTTAGACACAACTAACATAAATACACTTAAAAAGTATAATTTTCATGAAAACTATCTTTAAAAAATTCACTAAATACCAAAAATATTAAAAAAAAAATGAAAATTTAGTATATTTTTCATATTTTTGTATATTTATTAATTTTTTGAAATATTTTTTCACAAATATTTTACTTTTTAGATACATCTAAATAGAGTGTATCTAAAAAAGTAAAAAAAAAAAAAAACTGCTTAAAATTTTAAAAATATTTACTAAAAACAAAAAATACGAAAAAAAAAATTTAATTTTTAAAAAACTGAAATCAAACACATTGATTAATATGAAGAGAATCTGACTCAAAGCCAAGATAATATAACATGACTCTCACTATGCGGAAGCCAGACCTAGTTTGTTAGATTGTTTTTTTTTTTAATCAGTAGAAGGAATCGTTATTAATAAAAATATCATAGTACAAAGAGAACAATAATAAACAACATAAGGAGAGGCGAAGTGTAAAAAATTACCATGCTAAAATTTAATTAACCATAATTAGGCTAATGCCAATAAGTAAGTTCAATCATCTGCTAGCACGATATCAATAAGTTGTGGGACCAACCGAAAGGGGAGTCGAAACCAAACTAACTAAGCCTAGTTTAGTTGGTTATTATGACTCTCTTAAGAGTTTAGTATCAAGAGGAAGTGTAGACACCCCATTTTTGACTGACCTTAAGACTCAGACGTCACCGATTGAGCGCTCGGTATTGTTGCATATTGTGCTCGTTCAGAAGTCTCAGAGTCACGGCCGTGAGCCCTGTCTCCGGACTTCCGAACCCTCTTTTGTACCTTGTCTCGGTTTGCGAACCAGACTCGGTTTTCTCTGTTTCTTTTCCTGAAGGGAGGGGGAGGTCCCGTAGACCATCTCTCAGTGGCCGTGGGCTACATTTCGTGGCCGTAGGCCATTTTGCCCATTTCGGAGCTCGGTTCCCGGTTTTCGGAGCCGTCAGGCCGTGTGCCTCGGTTCGGGACCGCCTAACCATCTCCGACTGCTCTGGTTTTTGGCATGCATCTCATTTACTCCCTTGAGAGGGACACTGAGGCCTGAGAGACCCACTCCGTGGTCGAACGCCACTTTCGGTGCTTAACGGCCTATTTTCGGGACCCCGAACTACGTGTTTTGGCCCCCGAGCATTCGTTTTGCATCGGTTTTTGTTCATTTTTGGCAGGCACCTCTGGTTTATCACCAAGAAGGTCACTGAAGGGTGGGAGGCCATCAATTGTCTCAGCAACCAGTTATGCTTCTCCGGCGACCTCCGACGCCCGTTTTTCTCACTTCCGAGCCAATGTTGACCACCCTAGGGCCACCTTCTTCAACCCCAAACCACATATTTGTGTTGTACACACATGGGAGGACCCTAATATCACATGGCCGGCCAGTAACTCAACTTGAACCTTTTGAACCTCTCCTAAAAGTGGTCTATTCTCTCTCCTGTTTTAGAGTTGCCAATTTTGAACCATAGGGTTGTGTTGAGGAGACATGGGAGGACACCAATATCTGGTGGCCGGCCACTAATTTAACTTGACCCTTTTGACCCCTAGCCGGCCGGCCATAGGGGGTGGACGGCCAGCCACCTGCAGCAAAAGTAGTAGGCCGGCCATGATCCTTGGGAGGTGTGCTTTACAGCTGTATAGCTGTTTCCCCCAAAATATCTGATTTCGGGGGACTTTTGGTAGAAGAGGGAACTTAATCCCAAAGCTCTACACACTTTCCTTACCTTTTCTCCTCCATCCTTCCATACACACAGCAGCTCTAGCTCTCCCTCAAGGGTTGGAAAACTTGCTTTGAGCATACACATACATATCTCTCCATTTCTCTCTCAAAGTCTTGGAGTTTTGCACCATTTCTCCATCACTACCAAGCACCACCACCACCACTCCATTTCCAGCAGCTTGGGGAGCTTTCTAGCAGCTAGGAAGCAACATTCCTTGGTCCAAGAGGTAGCAAAGAAGTGGTCTTCAAGGGTAAGTACCAATCTCCCTCTTTTGTAGCACTTTTTTGCACCATTCTTCTAGCCTATTTGCTTACTGTTTTGGGCTCCAACCCTAACTGAAAGGGTCACTTTTTTGAGCCATTCTTCATGTTTGTTTAAGGGCTCAACCCTGTTTGAGCCCCCCATTTGGTACTTGCTTCAATACCTCTTTGTATGCCATTATGTTGCATGGTATTTCTAGCCTATGTGTGATCTGTTTTTGAGCATGATTTAAACTGTGAGTTGGATTATTTTGAGCCCCTCTACAACATTGTAGAAGGGCTCAACACTATTGGGGGCCTCCATGTTGTACTTACCATTATACCCCTCTTTGGCCCCCATTTTTGCATGCTTTTTTAGGCTTATCTAGCTTCTGTTTTCGGCCATGATCAGAACTGAAAATGGCCATATTTTGACCTTCTTGGCATGTCTCATTAAGGGTCTTTGACTGTTTGGTGAATGCTTTGCATACCTCATGTTATAGCCTCTTGTTGGCCTATTTCTTGCATGGCATTTTTAGCATGTTTTCATACTGATTTGAGGCATGTCATAAACTGTAAATGTTCATATTTTTGGTCCCTCTTCAGTGTTGTAGAAGGATATTTTTCTGTTTGGGATTTTCCTCTATCACTTACTTCATTGCTTCCCTTGCGGAGCCATTTTTGTATGCCATTTTAGCCCTACTTGTGATTGCTGTTTGGCCATGTTTTGTACTGTAAAAATGTGAGTTTTGGGGCTGCCTTGCTTCTGCTTTTTCATGTCTTGTTCAAATTATGCATGTATGGTATAGCTGTAGGCCATTCCGCATGCCTAGTTTTGCATTTCGGGAGAGGTCCCTTGCATCGGGTCTCATTTCGCCTTATTTCGGGGCTGTTTTCCCTCTCATTTTGCTACTGATTTTAGCATGTTTGCATGTCATATTCTGTGTCTTTGCCATGTCTCATTAGAGTGGCATTTCGGTGCCTGAGGGTCCGTTCTCGGTTTGCGTGCCCGCGGGCACGTACTTCGAGGTGTCTTGTTTTCATCTAATGGCCTCTTATGTGAGTGTGGCTGAGGCTCTCTCATGTTGGTGTAAGCCCATTATTGCATTGCGTATGCCATTTCATCCATAGCATTGTGTATGCCCGGTTGTGTATTACCTCGTATAGCGTGTATGCCATTCCATGACATTGTGTATGTTAGGATTGCATATTAGCTGCATTTCATGCATATCATGCATATTGCATCGTGTTCAGGATAGGAGTTAGCCCGGGCACGGGAAACGAGGTGCGTTCCGTACTCCGAGTGACGGAACGTGTCTCAATTCCCAAGTCACCGTTACTCCGGATTATCCGTGATGGAGTTAGGTTTTATTGTAGCATTCATATGCATTCATCCTATATTAAGTTGTGCAATTCGGCTCCTCGGCCATCATGCATCGATATGCGTGATTGGTGGCACGAGGATCGAGGCATGCATATATCTGTGAAATACATTGCTATGTCCCTTTCCTGCTCTCTGTTGCAGCAAAATGAAGAATTAGCAACTTTCCGAGACCTGGCACGCATTTCGAGGAACATTGCAAACAGAGGTTAATTGGGGCATCCCAGTGGATTTCCGCGCAAAGCAGCTCAAACATGAATCATTTCATTATCCGGAGCGGAGTCAAGGCAGTCCCTGGCTTGCATGTCAGTTTACAATTTTCTTAGTTAATTTGTTAATTAATTAGGAATTTGTACATTATTCGGACTGTAATATTTGGACTGTATTATTCTTTTATTTGGGACTGTATATTCTTTCGGACCCTCTGCGCGAGGGCAATAATTGTAATAAGTGTGGGTGAGTGTGATGTATGTCTTCCAACCCCACGTCTTTCTTCCCTTTTATTTACCCGCTTATGATGGTTAGATTAGGGCATATTTCAATTAGCATACAGTATGACAGCATGTTTGCATCATTCATCTGTTTTGCATGCACCGGGCTCGGCGCATCATATAAACTGCATTTGTATTTCAATTCCAAATTGAATACGTGTTAGTCGTAGCATTCCATATGCCATGTTTAGAATAGCCGAGCCTGCTATAGTTGCATTTTTGCATGTGTTGCATTAGGCATTTCTGTGTATCTAGGATCATGCATGGATTTCTAATCAGCTTCTGTTTTGGCTTGGAGTACTCGGTGAGTTTATGCTTTAGCATCCTTGCATGCGTGTTAGTGATTGCCATGAATAGCGTGATTGCCATGAATAGCATGCTTGCCATGAGGCTATTTGCTTATGTGATATACCTGCCTGAATGCCTGTGGGTGAAGGTTGGGTTACTTGGATTGGAATAATTCATCAAATGTTTGTTTTAAGCCCACTAGATAGTGGCAAAATCATGTTTTCCTAAGCCCACCCGAGGGTGGCAAATCCACGTCTTAGCCTACCTGCGGGTAGCACCATCAAACCATTTTCAAACAAACAAACATGAAATGTTTTGTTCCAATTCAGGCGACTCAGTCTATACTTGTATGCTGTGCGCATCACATAGTAACCTAGGCTAATAACCGGAATAAGAACACACAATGTTTTCAAAACTAGATATCATGGTTAGTAGAGGCCGGTCTTTGACCGGGGCGAGCGGGGGTGCTCACGAAGTGACCTTCCCCAATCGTACCCAAGTTCCCGAGCCAAGGCAACTTTGGTGATGACGGACACGTGGCCTTTGGCACCGAGTCAGGGTTTCCTAAATTTCCCATTAAAAAAAATATTTAGGTGGCGACTCTGTATCTGGCAAAGCAGTCCATGTTTGGCACTTCTTTCAAAAAATCTGTTTTCAAAACGATTTGCCAGATTTGGACTCTTTGGTTCAAGATTTAGAACCGTGACATTTGAGTCCTTCGAACTGTAGTAGACCCAATATCGAACCAGAACGGGGGGGACTCACACCCTCCCCAGGATGCGTTCGGGGACGTCTACAGTTTCTGGCGACTCTGCTGGGGATTTAGAGAACTTGACTCGAACTCGTGATATCTTGTTTTGACTACACTTGTGCGTTTCTTTGCATTGCATTTGCATTGGTGCGCCTAGGACACCGTGTTTGCCATCTGCTATTCCTGAGCGGTTTGCCGGAGGCTTGTCTTGTCAAGGCATGTCCATAAGGCTGACCGGTTACGGGCTCTGCCAGTATGGGAACATAAACCCCGGTTTTACCGAGGCACCCTTTTTGACCATTTGACCTAGTGCATATTCGGATCCATAGTGACCATTCCAAACTAGGACAGGTTGCTTACCCGTTTATAGGTTGTTTGAAACCGCTGCGTGCGTAGTGAACCCTAGTTCCTGACAAAATAGGACAGGGAAACCCTACCCCAACATAGGGGTGTTTTGGCTCTCACTTATCTGTTATGTGCTTGTTAGAGTGCGTCTCTACAGGGAATGCATGTATCAGTTCAGTAGTTTGGGCATCAGGGCCTGCGGGCACCAGTCAGTACTTTGGGATTCAGTTTACCAGAGGGTAGCAGTTTACAGGCAGAATTTTGGGGGCGGAATTCAGTAGAGGGCACAGTCATCCTGTTATGCTCGTATCTGTTTTGGTGAAATCAGGCTGAGATGCTGCATGTTTTTTCTTTTGCTAGGTAGTCCTGGAACTATAGCTTCAAAAGGCTCCGATATCCCCTGGGTACATTGGACTAGTGCTGATAGACTTTGTTCGGTCAGAAATTCAATTCAAGGGCAACCAGTGTTCTTTCGTTGAGGCAGGGTAAAAAGGCCAGTCAGGGCTCACCGGTTCATCTGATCCGTCAGTCACCAGTCACATCACCTTTGTTCAGAATCAGCAACCCGTGATGGCACAGGGTTCGGAAGAATTTGTGGTCGTGATAGCAGCGCCAAATCAGGAAACTGCCATGCAGGCTGAAACCAGTATTGAAGCGCAGCGCCCACCTGGGGCATCTGCCTCACATCCAGCTTTGGGACCCCAGCCGAACTTTGACCCACTTCTGCCAGTTGAAGATTTGCAGGGTCCGGATCCTCGAGAAGGGCTGGCTCAAGCCCAAGTTTTCAGACCCCTGGTGCAGCCTAATGAGAGGCGTTATCCCCTTGATGCTAATGACCTCGATCTGACCGCAGTGAAAATTGCAAACCTTGAGAAGCAATTCAAAAAGGCACAGGGCCTTAACTCCATTCCTAACATTGAGGATGGGCACACTGAGTCTGCCGTCCGGCTCCCAGACAGATTCAAAATGCCACATATTGACCGTTTCGACGGGTCTGGGGATCCAATGGTACATATCCGACTTTTCTTGGATGTCCTAAAGCCGATGGGTCTAACTAAGCCACAAAAACTCTCTCTGTATGGAAGAACCCTGTCCGGTGTAGCAGCCACTTGGTACGCTAAGTTGGAGGACAAAGTGAAGCAAAACTGGGAAGAATTGGCTGAGGCCTTTGTCGATCAGTATTCCTACAATACCCAAGTTGAAATGACCATCCAAGAGCTTGAAGCAACCCGCCAAAACCCAAAAGAGCCTTTTGTGAAATTTGTTGCGAGATGGAGAGCAAAGGCAGCACAGATAACAGATCGCCGCCCTTCTGAGAGGGATCAAGTGCAGATGATGGTGCGGAACCTCGAGCATGATATGTTACAGAAATTGATAGTCGCTCCGTTATTCACTTTCAAAAGTCTGCATGAACTGGGGGTTCAGGTCGAGAATGCGTTCAACAGTGGGATCATTCCCAGAACAAGTGAACCGACAAGAAGGGTGATTTCAAGGAGTACCAATGTCGGAAGTAGCACTATTCCCGAACCCACTGAAATCGATACAGTCACCACAGCCAACCCTTTTGCCAAACCAAGCCTACGATCGGCCAGCCCAGCCCAAGCTCAGGGCAGAACTTTCACCCCTCTCTATATGAGCCTGACTAGCGCACTAAAATTCCTGATGGAAAAAGGGCATCTCAAACCCCTCGATCCTCAACCTCTTCCCGACCCACTCCCAGCCAGACATAACCCTGCCAAGTACTGTATGTACCATCAGCAGCGCGGTCATGGCACCGACCGTTGCTACCGCCTTCGTCATGAGGTCCAAAATCTCATCGACAATCAGACGATAGCCCCACCTTCAGACCCCAATGACCAGACATCTCCTGCCTACCTCAATCACATCCATATACTGCCATCCACCTATGACCCCAGCATATACATCACCCCGGCCCATCTACCCAAGCCTGAGGTGTTTATCCCAGAAAGCACGAACTTATGCATGATGGGTGCATCTGAACCCCAATCATCTCAAACCCGAGAACCCACTACTTCTGAGTTGATGGGATTGATAAAAGATCTTCAAAGAACTGTGACCGATCTGGCCTCCGGGACATTGGCTCCATCATCGACCACACCATACACTGGGAATTTCATGTCAAAAGGCTCCCCAGTCTTGGGGCGGGCAGCCCTCGAACAAGAGGCACCAAAGTCAGATCAAGAATATCAGACCTCATCAGAAGAAGTTTGCGAAGCCGAATCAGAAATACCCTTCGAACTAGGAGCAAAGATGTCAGATGTGCTCGAAGGGCCGAAGATGAGTCCTCTTGCAAATCAACAGCCACTCTCCTAGATGCGGATAGCTTCGAGATCCTAAAACCATTTGGCATGGACTAGCTACACTTTTACCCTTGAGAGGCTCGCTGTGCCGAAAACCCGGAAGGGCAACTCAGACAAAAGTTAGAGCGAAGAAAAAGAATGAAAAAAGAAAAAAGAGAAAAAATGCAAAGATACAAAAAATACAAAAAGAAAAGAAAAATGCAAAAAAGAAAAGAAAAAAAGAAAAAATGAAAAGAATTGAAAAGAAAAGAAAAACATAGCTCGCAAGGTTGAAAACCTGCAACAGGCGCCTTGGCAAAAGTTAGAGCATAAAAAGGAGAGGTTAAATACCCGAGTGTACCTTAACCCCGAACTACGTAAGGCTTGATTCCCATGTTTGGGATACGTAGGCAACTTCATTCTGAAGTCCAGCCGTAAAACACTTCAATTGTGTCCATGCGATGGTTCTGGTCATCTTTGTCTTCTCTGTATCTGAGGACTTGGTTGTCACTCTGAGGACTGACTACAATGCGCCACGGTGCTATCCAAACAAGGGGCAACTTTCCGTTGCCATTCAGTGTGCTGCGGCGCCAGTCAAACAAGGGGCAACTTTTCGTTGCCATTCAATGCGCTGCGGTGCCGTTCAAACGAGGGGCAACTTTCCGTTGCCATGCAGTGTCCTTCAGACAAAGGGCAATTTTCCTTCGGGTCCGAGATTGCGCATCTCAAGAGTAGGTTCTATGCTCTTTGAGCAGTGGCTGATTGCAAAAACAGCTTTTGAGAATTTTTACTGAGGTTGACTATTTTCTCGAAAATCATTCTATCTTTTCCAAAACTGGACCCTTTTCATGGACCCAAAAAAGGAAAATTTTCAGTGCTCATAGCCTGACTTGCATGATTTCAAATCAAAAATCGAACAAGCATGTTGATCTAACTCTCATTTTGGTCAAAACTGTTTTAGTGGAAAGCAAAAACAAAAAATGGTCAAAATGATGAACTAAGGGCACAGTTGAGTCAGGTGTTCTGTCTTTTCCCCATTGTCAACATACTTGCTGGAAAGGGCACTCTATTTGCCCGAAGGGGTACCGTATTCCGCCAGAAAAAGGACACCACTGAAGCTAACCGCAAAAGGGCTGAAAGCTCTCCCATTCCTCCAAGCAGCGAGGTATCGAGCCAAGTGCGAAGCACGAACTGGAATGGGGCAAGATATTCCACTCCCTCATCTGGACAGATCTTATCACCGTCCAAACTCCCCAGCAAAGCATCATCAACCGATGCTAGCTGCGGATTCGCTACACACCCAGTTGTAGCGCAACCCCTCTGTGGGAGGAATTCACTAGCTGTGAGCGGAAGAAAGAAGAATCTAGCTGAGTGCCAGGGGCGAGAGCCTTCAACTTGCTGTTTATCACCAACCACCCAGGGGAGGGATTGAAAAATGAGAGATTGAAGAATAGAGAGATGTGTGATGAGAGAAAAAGTGAGAAAAGGGCTTTTTCGTGAAAAACAGAGCTTGAGGGCCGAGTGATGTGAGAATCACAACTGAGAAAGGGTAGGAAACACTACCCGGTGAAACAGGCTCCCTGTGCACGTCTGAGTGTCGTGTCTTTTTGTTTTATCTCGATTCTTGTTTGGGTCGTTTTAAGTGTTACTCGATGTGTCTAGGTTGTATGCCTTTATTTCCTTGATTGAGTTGTTTCGCTGTGTTCAGTCGTAGGCTCAATACCTGGTCGAGAACTTATTTCTCAATTTCAAAAATAAAATCGTTTTTGTGCTCCGAGTGCCGTGCCGTGCCGTTCTCCACAATTGTGCAAAATAGGATTGGTTCTTTCATAAAACCGCAGGGTTCAACCCAGGTCATGTCAGAATAATAAAGCAAGGACCTATCTGAAGCTATTTAGGTTCCAGACTGCAAAGCAAAAAGAAAAGAGGGAAAATTTGGAGCGTCTTAGCATGTTTTAACTTTAGCAAAATCCGAGACTGCATCCCAGGTGCACCTTCTCAGGCCTCGCCATTTCTCTGGAGTATAAAGTGTGTCTCGACCCCAAGTGTAAGCCTGCTTCAAGTCAGAATGGCAGTCCAAGCAGCACCAGAGGGTTTCACATGCAGATGTTATCTCTCGCCAATATGAACAGGGTGTGCCCTTTTTGAGCTGAGTGTGTTGCAAAAGTCCTCTAAGAGGCAAATCAGAGGCACCAGAGTACATATTTAATGATCCTCTATTGCATAGAATGTGAACTTTCATATACACTGCTGTTGCATGCGTGCTGCGCATCGTTATGATTCATGCATAGAATATGCTTGCTTTCGATTTCGCATAGAATATGCTTTGCTTGATTCATGCATAGAATATGCTTGCTTTCGATTTCGCATAGAATATGCTTTGCTTGATTCATGCATAGAATATGCTTGCTTTCAATATTGCATAAATTGTGCTTCCATACTTGCATAGAAAATGCTTGTATCTATTGCATAGAAAATGCCCTCATACTTGCATAGAAGATGCATTTTATCGCACTGTCTTGTGCACTTACACTTTGTATCTCACTTGCACTGTCTTGTGCATCTTGTGGTTGTATTTCACTCGCACTGTCTTGTGCATTTCAAATCACTCGCGCTGTTTAGCGTATCGCACTGTCTTGTGCATTTCAAATCAATCGCGCTGTTTAGCGTATCGCACTCCCTTGTGCATTTCAAATCACTCGCGCTGTTTAGCGTATCGCACTCTCTTGTGCATTTCAAATCAATCGCGCTATCTTGCGCACCTCAATCACACTATTTGTGCAGTTTACATTCGCGCTATTTTGCGCATCGCACTGTTTTGTGTAATTTATCATTCGCGCTATTTTGCGCACCTTAATCGCACTGTTTTGTGCAGTTTACATTCGCGCTATCTTGCGCACCTCAATTGCACTGTTTTGTGCAGTTTACATTCGCGCTATCTTGCGCACCTCAATTGCACTGTTTTGTGCAGTTTACATTCGTGCTATTTTGCGCACCTCAATTGCACTGTTTTGTGCAGTTTACATTCGCGCTATTTTGCGCACCTTAATCGCACTGTTTTGTGCAGTTTACATTCGCGCAATCTTGCGCACCTCAATTGCACTGTTTTGTGCAGTTTACATTCGCGCTATCTTGCGCACCTCAATCGCACTGTTTTGTGTAATTTATCATTCGCGCTATTTTGCGCACCTCAATCGCACTGTTTTGTGCAGTTTACATTCGCGCTATTTTGCGCATTGTACTGTTTTGCGCATCGCACTATTTTGTGCAGTTTACATCGCGCTATTTTGCGCACCTCAATCGCACCGTCCCGTGCTTTGCATATCACATCGCACTATCTTGTGCATTTCAAATCATTCGCGCTATTTTGCGCACCTCAATCGCACTGTTTTGTGTAGTTTGCATTCGCGCTATTTTGCGCACCTCAATCGCACTGTCCTGTGCTTATCACACTCTATCTTGTGCATTTCAAATCAATCGCGCTGTTTAGCGTATCGCACTATTTTGTGCATTGTCTCACATTTTGCGCATCGCACTATTTTGTGCACATTACTTGTATTGTGCATGCATTTCATCGTGCTATCTTGCGCATCCCACCTGCACTTGTTAGTGCATTACATTTCACTCACGCTATTTTGCGCATCGCACTATTTTGTACATTACTTGCATTGTGCATGCATTTTATCGTGCTATCTTGCGCATCTCATCCGCACTTGTTAGTGCGTTGCATCGCGCTATCTTGCGCACTTTACCTGTATCACACCGCTTTATGCATTCATCCGCCGGCACCGCGTGTGTCAAACTTTCGGAATCACATTGAATATATGTTGTTAGCATATTGTTCTTGTTGAAATTCTCCTTTTTGCAGGCACGATATTGTATGTACGGTTCATTTGAGGCTGGTGCGACCAGACGAATCGCGCAGGTATCGTATCTTCTCCGTGTGAGACGCGACGAGAATTGAATAGTTCTCCGCATTCCCAACTGCATGAAATGTAGTTGTTGCTTTGCATTCTTGCTTAAAACTGTTGCATCTTTTTGCGAATACTTGCTTCATTACAGCTTGCTGCATTTGCATGATCATTGAGTTACATCTGGCTCTGTGCATATCGCTTTGCATTTTGCCCCCTTGCCTGCGGGCACGCCTACGGGCACATATCTCTGTGCATCTTGTATGATTGTCTAAGTCTTCGGCCTTGTCAAAAATGGGTTGTCTCTGGGTTTTGACATTCACTCCCGTCATTCCTTGACTTCCGAGTTCTGTCAAAGAGGGGCAACTGTAGACACCACATTTTTGACCGACCTTAAGACTCAGACGTCACCAATTGAGCGCTCGGTGATGTTGCATATTGTGCTCGTTCAGAAGTCTCAGAGTCACGGCCGTGAGCCCTGCCTCCGGACTTCCGAACCCTCTTTTGTAACTTGTCTCGGTTTGCGAACCAAACTCGGTTTTCTCTGTTTCTTTTCCTGAAGGGAGGGGGAGGTCCCGTAGACCATCTCTCAGTGGCCGTGGGCTACATTTCGTGGCCGTAGGCCATTTTGCCCATTTCGGAGCCCGGTTCCCGGTTTTCGGAGCCGTCAGGCCGTGTGCCTCGGTTCGGGACCGCCTACCCATCTCCGACTGCTCCGGTTTTTGGCATGCATCTCATTTACTCCCTTGAGAGGGACACTGAGGCCTGAGAGACCCACTCCGTGGTCGAACGCCACTTTCGGTGCTTAACGGCCTATGTTCGGGACCCCGAACTGCGTGTTTTGGCCCCCGAGCATTCGTTTTGCATCGATTTTTGTTCATTTTTGGCAGGCACCTCTGTTTTATCACCAAGAAGGTCACTGAAGGGTGGGAGGCCATCAATTGTCTCAGCAACCAGTTATGCTTCTCCGGCGCCCTCCGACGCCCATTTTTCTCACTTTCGAGCCAATGTTGACCACCCTAGGGCCACCTTCTTCAACCCCAAACCACATATTTGTGTTGTACACACATGGGAGGACCCTAATATCACATGGCCGGCCAGTAACTCAACTTGAACCTTTTGAACCCCTCCTAAAAGTGGCCTATTCTCTCTCCTGTTTTAGAGTTGCCAATTTTGAACCATAGGGTTGTGTTGAGGAGACATGGGAGGACACCAATATCTGGTGGCTGGCCACTAATTTAACTTGACCCTTTTGACCCCTAGCCGGCCGGCCATAGGGGGTGGCCGGCCGGCCACCTGCAGCAAAAGTAGTAGGCCGGCCATGATCCTTGGGAGGTGTGCTTTACAGCTGTATAGCTGTTTCCCCCAAAATATCTTATTTCGGGGGACTTTTGGTAGAAGAGGGAACTTAATCCCAAAGCTCTACACACTTTCCTTACCTTTTCTCCTCCATCCTTGCATACACACAGCAGCTCTAGCTCTCCCTTAAGGGTTGGAAAACTTGCTTTGAGCATACACATACATATCTCTCCATTTCTCTCTCAAAGTCTTGGAGTTTTGCACCATTTCTCCATCACTACCAAGCACCACCACCACCACTCCATTTCCAGCAGCTTGGGGAGCTTTCTAGCAGCTAGGAAGCAACATTCCTTGGTCCAAGAGGTAGCAAAGAAGTGGTCTTCAAGAGTAAGTACCAATCTCCCTCTTTTGTAGCACTTTTTTGCACCATTCTTCTAGCCTATTTTCTTACTATTTTGGGCTCCGACCCTAACTAAAAGGGTCACTTTTTTGAGCCATTCTTCATGTTTGTTCAAGGGCTCAACCCTGTTTGAGCCCCCCATTTGGTACTTGCTTCAATACCTCTTTGTATGCCGTTATTTTGCATGGTATTTCTAGCCTATGTGTGTTCTGTTTTTGAGCATGATTTAAACTGTGAGTTGGATTATTTTGAGCCTCTCTACAACATTGTAGAAGGGCTCAACACTTTTGGGGGCCTCCATGTTGTACTTACCATTATACCCCTCTTTGGCCCCCATTTTTGCATGCTTTTTTAGGCTTATCTAGCTTCTGTTTTCGGCCATGATCAGAACTGAAAATGGCCATATTTTGACCTTCTTGGCATGTCTTATTAAGGGTCTTTGGCTGTTTGGTGAATGCTTTGCATACCTCATGTTATAGCCTCTTGTTGGCCTATTTCTTGCATGGCATTTTTAGCATGTTTTCATACTGATTTGAGGCATGTCATAAACTGTAAATGTTCATATTTTTGGTCCCTCTTCAGTGTTGTAGAAGGATATTTTTCTGTTTGGGATTTTCCTCTATCACTTACTTCATTGCTTCCCTTGCGGAGCCATTTTTGTATGCCATTTTAGCCCTACTTGTGATTGCTGTTTGGCCATGTTTTGTACTGTAAAAATTTGAGTTTTGGGGCTGCCTTGCTTCTTATTTTTCATGTCTTGTTCAAATTATGCATGTATGGTATAGCTGTAGGCCATTCCGCATGCCTAGTTTTGCATTTCGGGAGAGGTCCCTTGCATCGGGTCTCATTTCGCCTTATTTCGGGGCTGTTTTCCCTCTCATTTTGCTACTGATTTTAGCATGTTTGCATGTCATATTCTGTGTCTTTGCCATGTCTCATTAGAGTGGCATTTCGGTGCCTGAGGGTCCGTTCTCGGTTTGCGTGCCCGCGGGCACGTACTTCGAGGTGTCTTGTTTTCATCTAATGGCCTCTTATGTGAGTGTGGCTGAGGCTCTCTCATGTTGGTGTAAGCCCATTATTGCATTGCGTATGCCATTTCATCCATAGCATTGTGTATGCCCGGTTGTGTATTACCTCGTATAGCGTGTATGCCATTCCATGACATTGTGTATGTTAGGATTGCATATTAGCTGCATTTCATGCATATCATGCATATTGCATCGTGTTCGGGATAGGAGTTAGCCCGGGCATGGGAAACGAGGTGCGTTCCGTACTCCGAGTGACGGAACGTGTCTCAATTCCCAAGTCACCGTCACTCCGGATTATCCGTGATGGAGTTAGGTTTTATTGTAGCATTCATATGCATTCATCCTATATTAAGTTGTGCAATTCGGCTCCTCGGCCATCATGCATCGATATGCGTGATTGGTGGCACGAGGATCGAGGCATGCATATATCTGTGAAATACATTGCTATGCCCCTTTCCTGCTCTCTGTTGCAGCAAAATGAAGAATTAGCAACTTTCCGAGACCTGGCACGCATTTCAAGGAACATTGCAAACAGAGGTTAATTGGGGCATCCCAGTGGATTTCCGCGCAAAGCAGCTCAAACATGCATCATTTCATTATCCGGAGCGGAGTCAAGGCAGTCCCTGACTTGCATGCCAGTTTACAGTTTCTTAGTTAATTTGTTAATTAATTAGGAATTTGTACATTATTCGGACTGTAATATTTGGACTGTATTATTCTTTTATTTGGGACTGTATATTCTTTCGGACCCTCTGCGCGAGGGCAATAATTGTAATAAGTGTGGGTGAGTGTGATGTATGTCTTCCAACCCCACGTCTTTCTTCCCTTTTATTTACCCGTTTATGATGGTTAGATTAGGGCATATTTCAATTAGCATACAGTATGACAGCATGTTTGCATCATTCATCTGTTTTGCACGCACCGGGCTCGGCGCATCATACAAACTGCATTTGTATTTCAATTCCAAATTGAATACGTGTTAGTCGTAGCATTCCATATGCCATGTTTAAAATAGCCGAGCCTGCTATAGTTACATTTTTGCATGTGTTGCATTAGGCATTTCTGTGTATCTAGGATCATGCATGGATTTCTAATCAGCTTCTGTTTTGGCTTGGAGTACTCGGTGAGTTTTATGCTTTAGCATCCTTGCATGCGTGTTAGTGATTGCCATGAATAGCATGCTTGCCATGAGGCTATTTGCTTATGTGATATACCTGTCTGAATGCCTGTGGGTGAAGGTTGGGTTACTTGGATTGGAATAATTCATCAAATGTTTGTTTTAAGCCCACTAGATAATGGCAAAATCATGTTTTCCTAAGCCCACCCGAGGGTGGCAAATCCATGTCTTAGCCTACCTGCGGGTAGCACCATCAAACCATTTTCAAACAAACAAACATGAAATGTTTTGTTCCAATTCAGGCGACTCAGTCTATACTTGTATGCTGTGCGCATCACATAGTAACCTAGGCTAATAACCGGAATAAGAACACACAATGTTTTCAAAACTAGATATCATGGTTAGTAGAGGCCGGTCTTTGACCGGGCGAGCGGGGGTGCTCACGAAGTGACCTTCCCCAATCGTACCCAAGTTCCCGAGCCGAGGCAACTTTGGTGATGACGGACACGTGGCCTTTGACACCGAGTCAGGGTTTCCTAAATTTCCCATTAAAAAAAATATTTAGGTGGCGACTCTGTATCTGGCAAAGCAGTCCATGTTTGGCACTTCTTTCAAAAAATCTGTTTTCAAAACGATTTGCCGGATTTGGACTCTTTGGTTCAAGATTTAGAACCGTGACATTTGAGTCCTTCGAACTGTAGTAGACCCAATATCGAACCAGAACGGGGGGGGACTCGCACCCTCCCCGGGATGCGTTCGGGGACGTCTACAGGAAGATTATGGATTCAATTCTCCTTAGAGGAATTGAATTAAGAGGTAAGCACTTGGTGCTTTACAAGCGTGGGGAGGTCAACTCCCATAAGTGTTAATTTAACAACTAATAACTGATTCTCGTCGGTAAATTTTTTTTTTAAAAAAAGGGAGCAGAAACCAAAGGAAAAAAAATTAGAGGAAGCCAAACCTAGTTAATCAAAACATGTAATAATTATACAATTTCTAAACATAAAACAACTCTCAAATAAAACAAATAAAAAATATATATAATCCAACAAATTATTAAACTTGGTTTAACCTACCACCAAGATAATGAATACAACAAGGGTGTGAATTAATAGGTTGAATGAGCACTTTATCAACTCTATTTTGAGCCACACATCAAAAAATTAATAATAATAAAATAATAATAAACAATTGCAGGCTAAGCATGTGCTGTATATCAACATGGCCACAGCAGCTGCACATTCCAATAAAAAAAACCCACATTTTAGTGATGTAATTTGCCAATTGCATGATCAAATTATGTCATCAAAAATGTTGACACGGATATAGACACTTGTTTAATCCGTTGTTAATATTGCACCATTTTTTTTAGTTAGAAAGAATATGTTAAAAACACTATTTTCTCAATAATTTATTTATTTAAATTTATTTTTGCTTAATAAATTATATTCAAAATTTGACCTAACCATCTAGCACATGGAGTGTATCTTATCGAAGCTACTTATAATATTTTTATGCCAGTAATACGTTACATAAACTGAAACAAAACTAAGTATCTAGAAGCTAAAAAAGTGATGTTTTTTACTTTCGTTTTTGGATAAATTACATTGACCTCCTCCGAGATTTAGAAAATACAATAAGCCTAACAGCTTTCATTTTTTTTATCCATGTAAACAAATTATTGATGAAAAAGGGCTAAGTATTATATATATTAAGATCTCAAGTGTGCTTAATATAATTATGTCAAAATTATAAAATCTACTGTATCTTTTTCAAATCTTAAGAGAAGTTGGTGGAATTTACCCTTTATTTTTTATTATTAATCTTTAACTTGTTAAAAATTACACTTTTGACTTTAAAGCACCATGTAGTACACACCAAGAACGTTTCTTTGCTATATCATAAACTTTCTTGGAAATAATTCCAAACCAAAAAGAAAAGTGAGAACTTCGAAAGACAAAGTACCAAAGTGAGGTTGGTTCGTGTATTAGTGGTGGTCAATTGTAACTGGAAAAATGTAGAAGCAATCTCTGTTTGGTTTTGGAGTTTTGAAAAATAGCTTTTGATTTTTAAATTGTTTTTTATTTTTATTTTTATTTTTATTTTTATTTTTATTTTTAATGAATGCTTCTAATATTTTAATTTTTTTTCTTTTTTTTTTTTAAATCTATTTAATCTACATACACTTAAAAAGTATAAAAATTGTGAATTAAAAAAAAAAGCACTAAATACAAAAAATATAAAAATTCAGTATATTTTCATATTTTTTTGTATTTATTGAATTCTTTTTAGATTTATTTACAAATATTTTACTTTTTAAATATATTTAGATTAGGTGCATTTAAAAATATGAAAAAAATCACTAAAAACAATAAAAATCTAAATTAAAAAAAAAAAACCCCCAAATTGTCTTCTAAAACTCAAAACCGAATAGATACTTCCTCCAGATGATGGGAAAAAAAAAAATTGTGTTAAAAAAGTAAACAAGATTTTAAACATATTAAGGGGAAAAAAGAAGAAAGAAAAAAATGAATAAAGTTTGTGGTGTCCCGTGATGCTTTTTGCTCTTTTTGCTCTTCATTTCATCAATAAAGTAAATAAAAAAAAAAAAAAGTGGGAAAAAGAAGAAAGAAAGATTAATTTTGTAGACCACATAAAATGTTTTCATCATACTAAATGCAAGAAAATGAATATTACTTTTTCCAGAAAACATTATTTTACACAAATAATGGAGCTTTAATTTCATTCTTATTTTTGCTACATTGAAGTTGCAAATTGAAATTAGTTGGCCCCCATAAATTTTTTAAGGATTGAGTCCTTAAAGAGGAAGTCATGGATTCAACTCTTCACGGAAAGTTGAATTAAAAGGGCAAACGCTTGGCGTTTTGGAAAGAGTGGGGAGGTTAACTCCTGTAAGTACTAATTTAACAATTAACAACTGACTTTTGACGATTAAAAGAAAAAAGTTGCAAATTAAACATTTGGTAAACAAGCATTTGAATTTATTTTTTTATTTTTATTTTTTCCACTTTGAACTTTTGTTTCAAACTGAACAAAATGAGTTCATGTCATTTGACATCCGAAGTATTGAAAAAAAATATATATTATTTTGAAAAAAAAAGAAAAGAAGTTGGAAGTTAGAACTTTAGAGCGTCTGGGACTCAAACTCTTGTGTTTCGACATGATATGTCATGAGCTCATTTAACTACATGAAAAATGTGAGAATTTTGAGGCATTGCCTTCGTTTCACAAAGTCAAATACCTTTATCTCCTTTGACGTGTCACTCCTCTTTCTATCCAATCCACATGAGACACGTCATCTCTAATCTTCCCCCCATAAAATTATAAATAATAAAATAAAGAATAAATTATCAATAACTTATAATAGTTGGGTTTAATTCCTATAAAGTTCTATTAAAAATAAATCCTAATAAAATTATCGTTAAAAATAATTTTTTGTAACGATTTTTTGCATGTCACTAAAATTGATTATTAGTGACTTTTTATAATGAGTTTTATAAATTGTCGTTAAAACTTACAATTAGTGACTTTTTTGTAACGAATTTTTCAAACTATCGTTGAAAGTTAAAAATTAGTGACTCTTTTGGTGACGATTTTTTTAAACTGTCCCTAAAACTTCTAATTAGTGACTTTTTTGTGATAATTTTTAAACTGTCACTAAAAATTAACAATTAATGACACTTTTTAATAGTGTTTAATGAAAAATGTCATTAATTCTCACAAGATCTATTGGATAATAAGACTATCTATTAGGATTTATATGTAAGTCTCTCTAAAATAAATATATACCTATAGAGAAAGAAACACAAGAAAGCTTTACATTGTCATCTTTATCATTTGTATCATTTTGATTTTTAATTTTTAATTTTGCATCAATTTGATTCAATTGATAAAGTCATTATGATTTTTGACAAAAAAAATATTACTAAATTTGTTGATATTAACTCACTGAATTGATCAAATTTATAATTTTTTTCCCTTAAAAACATGATACATGTTGCTCATGTACACATTTTTCATAAAAAATAAAATAAAATAAAATAATTAATTGTAATAAATTAGATTAAATTGAGACAAAATCATAAATTTAACGTTAAAATCAAGCTAATTAAAATTACAAAAACCAAAATATAAGGACTATCAATTTAATTTATCCAAAAAACTTTGAATCATTTTACCCTTGCTTATTCTCTAAGGGGTGGTTTGGGATGTTCTAAATAAATATACTTTTTGACTTTTTATGAAATATGAATTGGGTATGGATTGGATTTGAAGTGATATTGTAGAGAGGTGATGTGACTTAAATAAGATAATATGACTTAAATAAGATAGTGACTTTTTTACTTTTTAATTTTTTTAATATATGCCAAACAAGACCTTCGTTAACAATGAATTGCACTGACCTTGGAAAGCAAATTGTATTTTTTAGATGGATTGAAAATCTAATACTTTTATTAATTGCTTTTTAATTTAGAATAAAAATTTATTGATGTAAATCTCTCGCAACCATTTATCACGAATGAAAATCTCCATTTCATTGAAACATTTTTGACATTTTTTATAATTTAAAGTATGCAAATGACATATAGTTTATCAATCTTATGATTTTTTTTTTTTTCTTAGAATATGGTCCAATTAATAATGGGACCATTTGGCAATGAATTCTCAACGTCCACTCATGCCAATAAGACAAGATTTAGAAGTGACTAGAAGATGTTGTAGATAAGGCTAATAGTAGGAAAAGGTACTTAAAATATATTAGTCCTTGATTGTCTAGTCATGCTAGTTGTCATAATGACTATTAACTAGGTTGCACACACGTATGATTAATTGTACATTACATAGTTGCAACTTGTTTGATGATAACATTAGTGCAACCAAGTGGTAATTGACATCCTATGATGTAACCAAATGCATGTAATGGATTAACAAAGGAATAATTACTATGTGATTAAAATATGGAATGATTTTTTGTTTTCTTGCTAAGTTTGCTTTTGAATGCAAAAATTGCTTTGTTTTGAGTATAAAGTGCTTCTAAATTGAAAACCGACCAAATTAATTATGTTTAGATAGTAGGAATCAAACAGAAAGAATAAGAATAAGAATTAAATTACCAGAAATCATATTGTTAGGAATAGAATTCTAATATTCACTCTTTATTTTAAAATGATAAAATTTTAAAAATTATGGGCCAGCTAACTATTTTACTCTTTAAAAATTCTCATTTTTTTTCTTCTTCTGGAATATGAGATTTTTGTACGAGGAGAGTAGGATCAAATTCCTATTCAGCTTGAGAATGTGATTCCTAGTGAAGCAAATAATAATTTCATTTCTATTCTATTTGTTCCAAACATTAGAATCAAGAGCATCTAAAAAAGTTATGCATAAGTTTTATCAATATGGTCATTATAATATTATCAAGAAGTAAATGTCTAATATTTTTGAGAAATTCTATTTCCACAAACAGAGTTAGCTCAGTGCACACATTTAATGAAATATTAATTTAATGACAATTATATCCTAAATAAAAATGATCATAATAGACATCCAGTAACATCCATAATATTATATGAAACAATTATCTGTACACAACTTTTAAGAATAAAAAAAACTCAATATACACCTTTTGAGTTAAAAAATAAAAAAAATAAAAAAAAACCCTAGTTTTTCCATTGTTGTCACATTGCTGAGAGAGACAGTATTTTTTTTTTTTTGGATTCAATTGAAATTAACTAAGAAGATTGAAGAACTGGGTTAAGGATTGTTAACCAGTGAAGCAAAGTCCTCAAAAATAAACAGTGAATGTGCTCTGCTCTTTGGTTTATGATTGATTATTTTTTATTTATCTTCTTATCAACATAAAATACTTTTTGATTTATGATTGAAGAACTAGGTTGAGGAACTAAAATTAACTAAGAAGATCGAAGAACTAGGTTAAGGATTTTTTTTTTTTTTTTTGTTCTCTGAGAGACGCTTCACTCAGCTTCTTCGAACATATTTTCGTTTGACTTATAATAGCCCGTCATGCACCATCTCTTTTCTCTCAAATTACATGTTTTGATCTTGATTTTTGGTCAATACAAACGGGGTCTTTGTTCCATCATTGCTCTGATAATCCAACTCCATTGTTTTTGTGGTAATTCTTTGCTGATACAACTTCATGTTCATAATCAACATAACTTTTGCGTTAATTTTGTACGGTAAAATCAACTTCAAATTTTGTTGACAATCAACTTCATGTTCACAATCAACTTTAGTGCAAAGTCTGCAGGAGAAGCTGAGTGCAGGGTCTACAAATTTTGCATAGTATAGTGCAAAGTCCACAGGAACGAAAATTAATTAAGAAGATTTAAGCATCTCTCTTTGTGCTGCACTGTGGGTCTATAAATTTCCAAACCGTAACAGTAGCAGTGCTTGTCAAAGGAGGGACAAGTGTGTGGAAAGAAGGTTGACGGGGTGTGTAAAATGATATGAGTGAAAGGTATATTTGATGCATTTAGTATGTGAATTGAGAAAACTAATTAATAATTAAATTATAAAGTGTGTGTATTGAGAAATAATGTGAATTGAGATAATTAAGTGTGTGCGAAAAGAATTTCCCAATGTTTTTATAGAACTTATCCCCAAATTCCTTCCATTCCATCCAACCAGTCTAAATCCAAAGTCCAAATAATTGCAGGTGGCACTTTCCCTAGGAATCCACCACCACACATCCACTAGAATTGATGACAACCTAAAGTTAAAATTATGCTCACGTTCAATTTATTTGGCTTCCATCAAAACAAAATTTATTTGGTTTCTTTCCAAATATAGCAATAAAAGTAAATGGTTTCATTGTGGTGCAGTGGATTCAAAAGTGGAGGTATGACCCACTCTCAAAAAACTCATGGTATGAAAAATTAGGTACAGAGTCATTGTTTGAGGAAGAAGGTTAAATAGGACAGCTTTATTTTTGGGACATCAATTGGGGTAGTTGAGCCCTACATTTCTTGTATGTGTAACCATTGTTGAGGCTATGTCCAATCTATATGTAAAAATCATCTTGGGCATTATTTAGATTTTTGCTAATTTCTTTAGTTTTGCGATGTGTTCTTAGTTGACAACAACAATATTATGTGTATAATTTATTTTTATTTTTTTTTAAAAGTCAGCATGTGATTCAGATTCATTTGAGGGTATGGTTGGGATCACAATAAAAATAAATTTGGATCATACAACTACTTTTTTGTGCACGTAAAATTACTAAATTAAAAATATACAGTCATTACTTGTTTGGACATTGGTACAAGGAACATGAGGAATACAACCTAGACATGTGACCGTGAATCGGTGTTGGCATTTCTGTTTTCAAAATGTGCTTGCACTTGAAAACATGTATGAAGTAAGCAAGTCATCGATTGGGGGACCAGTATTGCAACATAGAGCCTAGTGGGTTGAGACACAATGAAGACCACATGGTTACCCATATAAAGGATAAACTCGAAACTGTACTCTAGTGGTCCATTGTTACAGTCTCCGTTGCATTTGTTTTGTGTAATGCTATACGTAAATATAACGTGATCATTTAACTTGAAGGCTCGTAGCTTAAACGGCATACTTTGACCGAGCCAAATCTATAGCCTGACAAGGTCAGCCTCGAATAAAACTTGAAGTTGGGTTTAACCAACTAGGTGTTGAAACTCGGCCCCGTCTGAAAAAATAGTGTTAAAATGGTTGAAAAAAATATAAAAAATGTGTATCTGTATTATTTGAATTGAATTGAATACAATAGGAGAAACTGTATTTATAGGCTGAACACGAATCTAGATAAGTATATAAGTAGATAGAGATAGAGAGATAGAGATATAAGGAGATAGAGATATGCTATATCTACAATACAAGGAGATAAATATAAATCTAAATCTAATATATACATTAACAGCCCCCCTCAAACTCAAGGTGGATAAGCATCAACCAACTTGACCCACCTTGAGTTTGGAAACTAGATCAATGAAGCGATTAGGAAAATGAGCCTTGGTGAAAATATCAACAGGTTGATCAGCAGAAGAAATAGGAAAAAAATGAGCAGTACCACGTGTAACATGCTGTCGAATGAAATGACAATCAATCTCAATATGTTTGGTGCGATCATGGAAGGCACCATTGTGAGCAATCTGAATGGCATTCTGATTGTCACAATAAAGAGAGGTGGTACCAAGGGAAGAAACACACATATCAGCAAGGAGCCAGTGAAGCCATAAAAGTTCCTGAGTAGTGTTAGCAAAAGCACGGTATTCTGCTTCAGTACTAGAACGAGCAGTGAGGGACTGTTTCTTACTACGCCAAGTAAGAAGAGAATCTCCTAAGAAGAAACAGAAACCCGTGGTGAAGCGTCGATCAGTAGGATCCCCAGCCCAATCAGTATTAGGAAAAGGCACGAATCTCGAGAGAAGAGTAAGCAAAATAGTAAAGTCCATGGAACATAGTGCCTTTAAGGTAGCGAAGTTTGCGAAGTAAAGCAGTGTAATGCAAAGTGCGGGGAGTTGACGTGTACTGACTAACAAGATGGACAACATAGGCAATGTCAGGACGAGTCACAGTGAGATAGACAAGACTATTGACCAGCTGGCAATAAAGAGTAACATCAGAGAGAAGATCCCCGTCTAGAGAAGTGAGACAAGTCGGAGGATCAACGGGAGTAGAAGTAGTCTTGCAATCGGTAAGACCAGCACGTGCCAAAAGATCGGATGCATATTTGGCTTGTAACAAATAATAACCATTGGAATCATGAGAGATTTCAAGCCCTAAGAATTAATTAAGAGTACCAAGGTCCTTCATCTCAAATTGACAATTGAGAAATTGTTTGAAGCTAAGAATACCAGCTACATCATTACCGGTGATAATTATATCATCCACGTAAAGAAGAAGAAGAGTGGTGCCATGAGGAGTGGTCCAAACAAATAGAGTGGAGTCATATGAGCTGGAGGTGAAGCCAAAGTCATGGATGGTGGGAATTGAATTTTGCAAAACAAGCTCGTGGGGCTTGTTTGAGACCATAGAGAGCACGCTGTAGTTTGCAAACCTTATGAGCTGGATAAGCAGACCCAGGAAGAGGTTTCATGTAGACTTCCTCAAGAAGATCACCATTAAGGAAGGCATTTTTGACATCCATTTGAAAGAAATCCCAGTGGTGAGCAGCGGCAACAGCAAGTAAGTAACGCATAGAGGTAAGTCGAGCAACCGGAGCGAAAGTCTCTTCATAATCAATGCCATATTCCTGGGTGAAGCCCTTTGCAACAAGATGGGCTTTTGCAGCCCTCAATAGAGCCATCAGAATGGGTCTTGATTTTGTATACCCATCTGCAGCCAATCGCAGTCTTTCCAGGAGGAAGATCAATAACATCCCAGGTATGAGTTTTGTCTAAAGCTTGTAATTCATCAATCATGACTTGCTACCAAAGAGGATTAGTACAAGCCTCACGATAGGAGGTAGGTTCATAAATAGAAAAGGCAGTAGATCCGACAATATAATCATGAAGATGAACAAGTGGTTAAGCTACTCAATGTGGACAACCGATAGGAGGAGGATCTAGTAGGGTGATAGGAGACTCAACAGGACCATCAGAGGGTGCAGTTGGGATAGGATCAGGTGTAGGCAAAGGTGTCTCTAGAGAGGAAAAACCTGCATCAAAGGCATTAGAGAAGAGATTGATAGAAGGATTAGTAAAGAGAATGGAAGTAAAAGATGATAAGTGGAACGAGGATAAGGATGAAAACATTTTATGCTCCCAGAAAACCACATGACAAGAGACATGAAAACGGTTAGAGATAGGATCCTAACAATGATAGCCTTTATGTTCAATTCCATACCCAAGAAAGCAACAAAGAAGAGAACGAGGTTCAAGTTTGGTGTGTTCATGAGGTTGGAAGAGAACAAAGAATGCAAGCCCAAAAATCCGAAGATTTGTGTATAGAGGACTAGTGCCATGTAAACGTACATAAGAAGTTTGGTTATGGTTAGTAGGAGTGAGAACACAATTGATAGTGTAAATAGTAGTAAGAGTAGCTTCCCCCAAAAAAATATTCAAGACACGAGGAAGAGATAAGAAGGGCTCGAGTAGTGTCAAGAATAGGTCTATGCTTCTATTCAGCACGACCATTCTGTTGAGACGTTACAGCATAGGAACGATGAGACTGAGTACCGTGACGTTGAAAGAAAGAGGGAAAATCAAGATCTCTATATTCCATAGCATTATCATTATCAAAATCCTTAGTCGCTTTAATCCTCGTTCCATTTATCATCTTCTACTTTCATTCTATGTACTAATCCTTCTATCGATCTCTTCTCTAATGCCTTTGATGCAGGTTCCTCCTCTCTAGAGACACATTTGCCTATACCTGATCCTGTCCCGCTGCACCCTCTAATGATCCCGTTGAGTCTCCTATCAACCTACCAGATCCTTTTCCCACCGGTCGTCCACATCGGGTAACTCAACCACCTGTTCATCTTTGTGATTATATTATTAGGTCTACTGTCTTTTCTACTTATAAACCTACCTCCTATCGTGAGGCTTGTAACAATCCTCTTTAGCAACAAGTTATGACTGATGAATTGCAGGCTTTAGACAAAACTCATACTTGGGATGTTATTAATCTTCCTCCTAGAAAGACTGCGATTAGCTGCAGATGGGTATACAAAATCAAGACTCATTCTAATGGCTCTATTGAGTGCTACAAAGCCCATCTTGTTGCAAATGGCTTCACCCAGGAATATGGCATTGATTATGAGAAGACTTTCACTCCGGTTGCTCGACTTACCTCTATGCATACCTGACTTGTTGTTGTTGCTGCTCGCCACTAGGATCTCTTTCAGATGGATGTCAAAAATGCCTTTCTTAATGGTAATCTTCTTGAGAAAGTCTACATGCAACCTCCCCTTGGACCTGCTTATCTGGCTCATAAGGTTTGCAAACTACAACGTGCTCTCTATGGTCTCAAGCAAACCCTACAAGCTTGTTTTGCAAAATTTAGTTCCACCATCCATGATTTCGGCTTCACCTCCCGCTCATATGACTCCACTTTATTTGTTCGGACCACTCCTCATGGCACCACTATTCTTCTTCTTTACGTGGATGATATGATTATCATCGGTGATGATATAGCTAGAATTCTTAGCATCAAACAATTTCTCAATCGTCAGTTTGAGATGAAGGACCTTGGTACTCTTAATTATTTCTTAGGGCTTGAAATCTCTCATGATTCCAATGGTTATTATTTGTCACAAGCCAAATATGCATCTGATCATCTGACACGTGCTGGTCTTACCGATTGCAAGACTACCTCTACTCCCATTGATCCTTAAACTCGTTTCACTCCTCTAAACGAGGATTTTCTCTCTGATGCTATTCTTTATCACCAGCTAGTCTATAGTCTTGTCTATCTCACTGTGACTTGTCCTGACATTGCCTATGTTGTCCATCTTGTTAGTCAATACATGTCAGCTCCCTACACCCCACATTACACTACTCTACTTCGCTACTTTAAAGACACTATATTCCATGGACTTCACTATTCTAACGCTTATTAATAGGAGAGCCTGTATTATCTGAATTGAATTGAATACAATAGGAGAGCCTGTATTTATAGGTTGAACACAAACCTAGATAAGTATAGAAGTAGATATAGATAGAGATGGATAGAGATACAAGGAAATAGAGATAGAGATAAACTATATCTACAATACAAAGAGATAAGTATAAATCTAAATCTAATATATACATTAATAGCCCCCCTAAACTCAAGGTGGGTAAGCATTAACCAACTTAAGTTTGGAAACTAGATCAATGAAGCGACTAGGAGGATGAGCCAGCAAAATTGTAATAAAGTTGTTTTAGTTCTGATCGATTTTTCATGAGAAACAATCATGTAAAACGTGAAAAATCATCAACAAAGACAACAAAGTAACGTGATCCTCCCATAGTGGTAGTAGGCGATGGTCCCCAAATATCAGAATGTATAAGATCAAATGGTGCATGAGAAATAGAAGTACTTGCATTAAATGATAAAACAGGTT
Organism: Camellia granthamiana; assembly: GCA_036172215.1. NCBI lineage: Eukaryota > Viridiplantae > Streptophyta > Magnoliopsida > Ericales > Theaceae > Camellia > Camellia granthamiana. The sequence goes on from CM069912.1 coordinate 123,510,102, forward strand.
GTTTTGCAAGTTGACAAGATAAACAATCCAAAGTATCGGGAATGACATGACCTAACTGACCAGTAGAAACTAAAGATTTTAATCGACTAACAGAAGTATGTCCTAAATGACAATGCCAAATATTAAAAAGAGACATACTGGAAGCAGATGTAGGAGCAGCTATCGAGGTGGAGTCTAAAACATGAAGATGAATGAGCTCATAGAGACGTCCATGCTCATAGCCGATCCCAAGAGTCTGTCCCCGTCTGAGGGTCCTGCACCAAACAACCATTAGTAGAAAATGTGACAGTTAGACTAAGCTCACATAATTGACTAATAGAAATAAGATTTAAAGTAAGAGCAGGAAAAAGATAAACATTTGATAAGGATAGATGAGAGGTGGAAACAGAACCAATATGACTTACAGACATAAGGGAACCATCCGCAGTATGAATGGAGGGAATAAGAGGAGATGAAGAAGTAGAAGAAAATAGGGTAGAACTAGAAGTCATATGATTGCAACATGCTGAGTCAAAATACCAGGGAGATGTACTTGAAGTCGTAGACAAAGCAGTAGAAGGAGGTGTACCAGAGGTGGTAAGAAACTGTTTGAACATGGATTCAACATCAGTTTGGAAAAAGACAAGAGCGGCCGGATCTAAAGGCTCAGAAAATTTCTCAGAGGTAGTAGCAGCAGTGCGATGAGCAGACAAAGATCTAGACTGATTCCCAAGACGTTGTGAACGACCTCGTAATGAAGTCCCACGAGTAGTAAATGAGCAGTCTGGATTGCAAAAAGAATCTTGCTGCAGATGACCAGGACTAATCTTGTTGTAGTACCGACATGATCTGACTGGGTAATGAAGCAAAAGATGAGTAGAAGGAAGGCCCCGACTCTGACAATAATTGCAAGTAGTGGGTCGTTGGGTGGTTGGTGTAAAGGAACTCAGTGATTGAGGAATGGCAAGAACTGTATCCACATGATGAGTCTTTAGAGGGCCAAGACGAGTCTACTTAGATAATAACTCGGAAATAGCCTGCTCAAAAGTGGGTAATGGAGTGCGATGAAGCAAAGATGCACGCACGGGCGAGAGCCATGAGAAATTGAACCAATTGTTGGTGATTACGATACTGAGTGAATAAATTAGCATCGTCAATGTGAGGCCAAACAGGTTCAGAAAGAACGAGCTGGTCTCAAACAGAATATATCTGAGAGCGGAAATCATTAAAAGACTGACCAGGCTCTTGACGCAGGTGATGAAATTGACTTTGAAGCTGATACGGATGAGCAAGGCCAGTAGTATGATAACATTCTGTCAAAAAATCCCAAATGTCTTTGGCAGGAGTAGTTACAGTGTCAAGTTGAAAACGACCAAATTGTAAACTGATAGAGGTAACAGAAGTATTTTGAAGCCAAGTGATGATCTAGTAATTCTTACTGTCGCAATCCTCCAAAAGCTCTACATATGTGGCAGCTGTTTCATGAACCTCTTTCACTAGTTGAACGATATCTCCAGTGATAACATGACAGAGTTTCTTCCCTTTCAGGAAACTGGATATGGCCTGGGCCCATAACATATAGTTAGAGCCGTCAAGGATAACAGAGATTGGATGAGAAGCATTATGACGATCCACAACAGTGGTTTGGTGAAGTAAAATAGAGAAAAATAGTGCTATAGGAGCAAAAATTAGCAAAACAGAGTATATTAGTGGGTCCGGAAGGTCGAAAATAGTTGGGAAATAGGTCTAGTGTGTAGAGATAACGTTAGCAGAGGGTGGATGACGCTAGCAGGTGCATGACTCACGTTAGTAGGAGGTTGTGCAGTGCACGATAACAGCAGAGGCTTTAGTAGATGCGCGGCGCACGTTGGCAGGAGGATACGCGGTGCACGATAACAACAGACGCGTGCAGCGTACTATAGTGATGATGTTGATGTGCTTAGGGCTAACATCAACAATGATTGTAGCGGATGAACGAGCGCATGACAGACGCGTAGCGTGTGATCATGTGGCAACGGGCATGTGGTAGCGCGTGTAGATACTGGTGGCGTCGTGAATGACGCGCCGATAAAGAAGTGGCGCGTAAGAGTGTATATGGCCTTATTTTGGGGCATGGTTGGTGGCTCTAGAATCATCTGGAAGAGACGAATATGATGGTTGTTGCAGGTTTGTGATTACGGCCGCTGGAATCATCTGAAAATAAGGAGGAAACAATGCTGGAACAAAGATAATAAAGTGTATGAGTGATGGAATGAATGTTGTAGTGCCACTGTGTACAGGACTAAGCACAAAAAGAAAGGGAAAAAAAACTGTAAGTGTAGAACCTAGAGCTCTGATACCATATTAGAATGGTTGAAAGAAATATGAAAAATGTGTATCTGTATTATTTGAATTGAATTGAATACAATAGGAAAGCCTGTATTTATAGGCTGAACACAAACCTAGATAAATATAGAAGTAGATAGAGATAAAGAAAGATAGAGATACAAGGAGATAGAGATAGAGAAAAATAGAGATAAGCTATATCTACAATATAATGAGATAAGTATAAATCTAAATCTAATATATATATTAACAAATAGGAACAAATTGAAAGGAATAAAAGTCCAAAAGTGGGGTCAACTTGTTGAACTTACGTAGTTAAGTAAGGTTTGGGCCTAGGGTTTTTGCCATAGATTGGCTGGGCACGACCTCGGCAAAAAAGGTCACCGAGTGGGCTTGGGCACCTTTTTATAGATTGGGCCAACCCTACTAGCCCAATGCTAACACATAAACGAATTCATCATTAAATTTTGTTAAAATTAGACACAATAGTGAAACTCACATTAATAAATACATGCGAATCTATGCCTTTATGTTTAAGAGTAAAAAAATCAAGTAAAAAAAATATATATATTATTTTCTTTTTATTTATCATCTATTCATAATCCTTGAAATCAAATCGTAAAGTAATACTCAATTTGATTTTCTCAGCTGATTAGTTATATGCTCTCGTCTCATCAGGAAATCGTACAAGGTGGGATGTATAAACAATGCATATAATTTTATTGAACTAAACTTAAAAAGTTAACGAATTTCAAAATATGTTAAACTATGACTTTGTTTACAACTAGTTGAGCTTTTAACAAATAGAATACAAGTCAAGTTCGAGTAACTTAATTAACTTATTTATTTAAAATTCAACTTATTAACCTTGAACTTGTGGCTTCAAACCTAAGGACAATCCCTTTATACAAATATTGTCAAGGATTAAATTTGTACTTAGGGATTATTTGGGGTGTCCTAAATAAGTGTACTTTTTGTCTTTTTGAACTAAAAAGTTGAGGAAAAAAAGGATGGATGTTTGGATTAACTTTTTGACTTTTTACGAAAAAATGTGTATTAAAAAATTGTATAAAAAAGTGTGTAGGATAAGTTAGTGAGTAGGCATACAAGTTGGGCAAGGTAGTGGGTTGGTTAGGAGATGAGAAATGATTGCCTCCTTTTCGGGCTTGAATTGGACGGTATTGTTCTGCCCGTAGGAGCTCACCATAGGTCCCGTTTTGCTAATCGGAATCGTTGAATTTGTAGAACTCGTCGATTACTATATGCTTGTAAAAAATTACGTTGATTGGATATCGATAATTATCTGATCGTGTTAGTTTTTTTGTCAACTGTTAACTATAACACCATCTATTTTTATATAAAACTGATTTAATCATATAGTTAGCGATATCCGATAAACGTAATTTTTTATAAACATGTAGTTCTTGATATTTTTTTTTTTTTTTTTTTTTATAACTTTTTAACTTTTTAAATTTTGTGAAACACCTTAAATCAAGCCTTAATTTACACCTTCCAAACCCCGATCCAATAGGATTAACGAGACGTAGTTTTTTTATTTACCAACAAAAAGAAATGTTGTAAAAGAAAAATGCTTTGGAGCTCTAATTTTTGAGCTCTAAAGGTAGCTCTAATGAGTTGGCAGTGGGCTCCACTCACAGTGATGTGATGTTTTGGTCTTCGTTTGTTTTTATTTTATTTTTTTTATTCGTTGCCATGTCATTAGTGCTCTATTAAAGTACCAAAATTAGTGGTATGAATCATTACTGGTTGTAAAAAACTGTGTGTCAGTAGCAAGAATCAATTTATTAATGTAAAAACAATAAAATACAATGGAGGCACATCACCATCACATCAATAAAAGGATCGAGAAAAGATGCATCACCACAAAAAAAAATCTCAATTAAGATTTCGTTTGGCAACAGATCGATTTAGTCAAAAAAATTAAAAAATTATTTAAAAAGTCAAAAAACTAATAATTCATACCAAAAAGTTAAAAATTCTCTTTTTTCTCTACTTTTTGCACATTTTTTCGTAAAAAGTCAAAAAATCATCATAAATATACTAGTTTTTTTTAACTCATATTTTAGCCAAATAACCAAAAAATTATTAAATTAGCATGTTCCCAAACGAGGCCTAAGTTGTCACATATTCTTTTCTTTTTTTTTAATTGCAAAGAAGTCATATTTTCTTCTATCAGCCAAGTAAAAGAAAAAAATTAGAGTAGCCATAGTTGTACTAAAAAATTGTAATGCATGTAGGGGTGTAAAAAGGGTCTGCGGTCTGTGAGTGGTCCGAAACTCACCTGCGGCCCGGGTGGGCTCGGCCCGATTAGGCCTTATTAGGTCCAGGCCTGAGCCCAGCCTGAGACCTTAGGACTGAGCCGTCATTTTGAAGCTCGACCTGGCCCGTGATCTAGTCCATCGGCCCGCTCAAAGCCCAAGACCCAGTGTTATTTTTAGTGGAAAAAAATAAAATTTTGGTGAAAAAAACAAAAAAAATGTTTAAGCCCTGCCTTGTCCAAATTTTGACGGGAGCCTAAGCAACCCTACATAGATCGGACCGGACTAAATTTACGCTCCTAAATACATGTGTAAAGTTTCAAATACAAGTTGACCTATTTATAGGACATGCCTAAATGCAAAGCATGGAAACAAAGAGTTAAAAATTGGAATATAAGAATGATAGCCTCAACATTTTCCTTCATTCGTAGCTCTTTGGATCACCAGCCACTTGGGTTACTCAACATTGGGTTTTTGGTGATTCCAACAAAATCACTGGATTATCTATTCTTCTGCGAATTTTACGATGGTGGTGTGTCTCTTCCAATAGTAAAGAATAATGTAATGTATTTACGTAGCTTAGAAAAATAAAAATAATATAAAAATTACAAAACAGTATTGGTTAAACATGGAGCCATGTAGTGCTTCCAGAAAACTAAATATTTTATTTAAAAAATGGTGAATTATACTAATGGTTTCTATAATTTAGAACTTGTGTCACTTTAATTCCTAACTTTTTAATTATAATACATTTGATCTTAAATTTTAAATCTTGTTCCAAATAAGGACAATTGAAGATACTATTACTTAATTTCAAGAGCAAAATCATCAATTTAATAAAATATAAACTAATTTAATAAAAATAAATATCAAAAAAATATTTTTGAATTTTTAAAAATTATTTCTACCCATCAAAGATAAAATTCTGTAAAATTGATAAACCTTTTACATATTTATTTTTTTAAACCAAATTAATTTTTATTATGTATTTGGATGATGATCATGTAATGAGTGATTGTTTTTATTTTCATTAAATTAGTTTATATATTTTCAAAAGTGAAATATGGCGACAATTTGATATAATTATTAAATCAATCCATTAAATCAAAAAATTCAAAACTAAAAATATTTCATATATTAAATATATCGATTACACATTAAAAGTCTAACGACCACCCATTACATGATCATATCCAAACACATAATAAAAATTAATTTGGTAAAATAAATAAATAAATAAATGTGTAAAAGATTTATTAATTTTACATAATTTTATCTTTGATGAGTAGAAATAATTTTTAAAAATTCAAAAATATTTTTTTGGCATTTATTTTGTCAAATTAGTTTATATTTTATCAAATTGACGACTTTGCCCTTGAAATTGCGCAATGGTATCTTTAATTATACTTATTTGAAATAAGATTCAAAATTCATGGTAAAATGTGTTGCCATTGAAAAGTCAGGAACTAAAGTAACATGAGTCTTAAACTATAGAGACTGTTAGTATAATTTGCTTTTTAAAAAATAAATTTATTTTTTTATTTTTTTATTTTTAAACTACAGGAAAGGGGACTCAATTTATAAACCGCAAGGGTGAAAGTGGATTTTACTTAAAAAATTAAAAATTTGTTTACAAACGGATGTGACATTGAGTTATTGTTTCAATGAGGGGTGGGCGTGGGTCGGTTGCGGTCACGGAATCTCTAATCTATTATCTTTCTGTCAGATTGACGGATTGAAAAAAATCAATCCGCATCTGTCCATCAATCTGACGGATGCGGATTGGCGGATTGGCGGATGGATGCGAATCGGTTTAGCGATTTAAAATTTTATAAATTTTCAACATAATTCAACTTGTGCATTTCCTTAAAAAAAAAAAAAAAAGTATTATAATCAATGATTTAAAAAAGTATCACAATCACTGCATGGCTCATCCAAAGAAAGGAAGTTTGAAATTTTAGAATATTACAATCACTGCATGTATCATCCATATATTACAATCACAATATGTCTCATCCACATAAAGTATTATAATATGTGATTCTTAAAATATAAAATGAATGGAGCAGTAGTAGACATTGTATGTGTAACAACCCTTGTACTGATTATCGATAACCTACTGAATTACGTACTGATTACTGTTAAACTGAACTGATAATGACTGATAATTGGATTAACTGAAGTACTGAATGAACTGATTGAAATCGAAACTGAAATTGAATACGTATATCTATGGTATTGCATTTCTATCTGTTCGATTGATTGATTATCTGTTAGAATTTATATGTTTAAACTGCTAATTGAAGGCCTTATCGGCGGCCGAATTAGGAACTGTTTAGAGTTTCGGAATCAGTAGAATATTTGTGATTTAATGGTATATTTATCTGAAAATTGATTAGGAATGATTAAATTAGATTAAAATAAGTTAAATCAAAGAGTTGCCTTATTTACAGAATTGCCATCAAAGTGGGGCCTTTGTTTATTATATGTTGAGCCTTATTACATGCAACCAAAACATTTCTATCAGTCATTTTGTGAAGAGAGAACCGACTAGAGAGAGAGAAATGAGAGAATTGTGAAATCAACTAGGAATTGTCTTGTATACTTGAAGAAATTGAAGGGTAGTTGCTAATTGAGCTCATAAACCTTGTAATTGAGACTTAGGTAAGTGACTTCATCTCCATCTTGTTGTCTTTGAGCCTCATTTTGCATGGTTCATGCCCAATTAGAGAGCTAGGCCATGAATTTGCTCATACATGTTGAATTGGACCTTAATTGTTGCATGCATGGCCATTTTGGTGCATTTGGAAGTTGAATACATGGTGGATTGTACATGCATGTCCATGTTTATATTATAGTCCATGTTTTCATTTTGTTTCCAAAGATTGGAGCTCAATAGAGCTAGACTTGGAGCTTGAATTTGGTTAAAAACTCATGCATGTCATGTTCGCATGTTGTTCTTGAAAACTAGTTTGAAAATGAGTTTGAATTAAACATCCTTGGGCCTTGATTTCTTAAATTGAGTTTTGAAACATGTTATTCTATGTGTTTAACAGAGTTTTTCCAGAAAATAGCCCAAGAGGATCGAAAATATTGCTTTTGAGCTTGGGACTCAAATCTGGGATTTCCAGATTTCTGTTGTCCGCTCGAGCGGAAGAAGTGGCGCTCGAGCGGAGAAAACGAGCTCCCAGCATCTTGCTCTGTGCATCAGTCCGCTCGAGCGGAGTATTGGGCGCTCGAGCGGAGGAGTGGGTGATGCGCTCGAGCGGGCGTCGAGCGGAGATTTCACCTATCCAGTACTTTTTGGTCCGCTCGAGCGGGGATGTTGCGCTCGAGCGGGGACCTTTGTTTGCCTATCCGCTCGAGCGGGGAAACCTGCGCTCGAGCGGGACTCTGTTTCACTGAAAATTCTGCAAATGTTTTCTAAGTGTATTTTCACATCCTCATTCCATCCTAGGCATTCTTAGGCCTAGTTTAAGACATCTTAATGAGGCTATAGACGTAGAACACACCGAGGCATAATAGGAAGTTAATTATTGTACTTCCCCAACTGTTAAACTTAGAGTGTGTTCATTTTGTTAACTGTTTAGGGTTGGCTCTCGGGGACGCGCTCTAGCTGCTATTAGCCCAATCTCTGTGAGTAACAGATTGTGTAAAGATATGTTCAAAATGGCTACCTTTTGAATACTGAACAGAATTGTCTACTGAACTGATATTGTTTATTGAATGAATGTATGTCCTGTATTGTGAACTGTACTGTGGCATCCTTAGCACTTATTGATTACTATTATTGTTACAGAGCTCTGTCGGTTTCCTTGTGGAACCATACTATTTATTGATTGATGGCCATCACTACTGTTGGGTCTGTTAAGACCCGGTCCTTCTGGACCTACTGTTTATAGGCTATTGGATGTACCACATATGACTGATTGACTGAAATACTGAAAGACTGAAATACTGTTTAATGAACTGTTTTCATTATTGTAAGGACATTCATTCATAACCTCTTTACACTTATTGTTATTCACTGGGCTTTAGCTCACTGTTTATATATATATGTAGGTTCTCAGCAGCCAGACCGGAGCTAGAAGCGTGGGTTAGTCCCCAGTTTTGTCAAGCCAGCCTATGTGCCTCACTGCGAGGTTCCGAGACTCCATGCTATGGCTTGGGGTGTTTTTGTGTCCCCTATCGATCTCCCTACTGTTTTGTACTGTTGTCTAGACTGTTTACTGTTCTACTGCACTGTTATCGAGGGATTAAGTCCCCGCACTGAATGGTTGTATATGATTGTATAGACTGTACTGTTTCGAGTTGAATGAATGCATGAAAAATGTTTTTGGCATACAGATTTTCACAGCTCAATGGACACTAGTTATTTACTGTATTGGCTTCCGCCAGGCCCTGTACTCTGCTTTACTGTATTACTGTTCAGCAGGCCTTCGGTAATCTCGGATTACTGGCCAGTTACGGTGCTAAACCCATAGGGCCGGGTTTGGGTCGTGACAGAGTGGTATCAGAGCGATACTTAACCACGAGTTATACCGCACACACGTGTCCAAATGAGCTATAGGGTGTCCTAGAAAAGTGATTAGGGCATCTCATGAACTTGAAAAGTGTGTGCTTATGACTGACTGATTATATGTTAAAGTGTTGAACTGTTTAAGTGTACAACTGCTTATAATGATAACTGTTATAACTGCTTATAGCGGAATGGATAATGCAAATGAAACTGAATCCTCATCCTCTGAGGCCAGAATGGCCAGACTTGAACAAATGATGGGACTGGTAATTGAAAGACTGGATCAACAACAGAACCAACAGCCCCCACCTCCTCCTCCTCCGGTTCAACCTGAACAGAATGTACAGAATGTGAATGCCAATGAGGTGGACATTATTGCACTGACCCATAAGTTCAGCAAGATGAAACCGCCGTCCTTTCAGGGAGGTTTAGAACCGTTAAAGGCTGAAGCTTGGGTTCTTGAGACTGAGAAATTGTTTGAAATGTTTCCGTGCTCCGAAGCCAACAAAGTACTGTTAGCAACCTTCACCCTTCAGGAAGAAGCAAGAAGGTGGTGGATGTTGACCCGTGATGCGAATACTATTGTGACTTGGACTCAGTTCAAGGAGTCCTTCTTTGAAAAGTATTTTCCCCAGTGCATCAGGGACAGAAAAGTGACTGAGTTTGAACAGCTGAGACAGGGCAATATGTCTGTTGCCGAGTACGAGAAGAAATTCACCGAATTTGCCAGGTATGCACCACATATGGTGGATACCGAATATAAGAAGGCCAGAAGGTTTGAAGGAGGCCTTAGTGCTGCTATACAGGACCGAATAAATGTTTTGAAAATGCCAACTTTTGTGGGTATTCTCAACCGGGCATTGATGGCCGAGACAAATATTGCAGCAGTGAAACAATCTGAAACACCAACAACTGAATGGCATGGTAAAAGACAGGGTTTCAAATTCAAGAAAGGCAAACATAACTCTGCAAACAAGAAACAGAATACGGGGTCAACGACTAGCCCCAGCCAAGGGAGTGGATTCATTCCACCCTGCTCCGTATGTGGCAATAAGCACAAAGGGGTTTGCTACCAGATTTCAGGAGCTTGTTTCAGATGTGGCAAGGTGGGCCACAGAATTAAAGACTGCCCTTCTGCTCCACCAGCCAGTAGTAAAGCTGCACCAAGCGCAGCAGCATCAAATGTAGCACCAAAGCCTAACCCCAAAGCTACCGGGAAAGAGCCTGTGAGGCAGGGCCGAGTATTTGCCCTAGTACCGGGAGATGTTCAGAATACTGAGACCGTTGTGTCAGGTATCCTCTCTATTTGTGCTCAAAATGCATATGTATTGATTGATTCGGGGTCTACACATTCTTATGTGTCGCATGCTTTTTCACGGAAATTGAATAGACCCTTAGAACCTATGAATTACTTGTTAGCTGTATCATCACCTGTTGGAGGATCCATGACATGTGCATATATGTATCCTGCTTGTGAAATTATTGTTGGGGATATGCATCTGTTTATTGACTTACTGCCGTTGAACATAGATCACTTTGATGTGATATTGGGGATGGATTGGTTACAAAAATATCATGCCACCATTGACTGTGTAACGAAACAAGTAGTTTTCCGTCCACCTAGGTTACCTGAATTTGTGTTTAATGGGAGTGGAGTAGTACCTCCTCCGTATTTGATTTCTTCTGTGAAAGCTGTTAAACTGATTAGGAAGGGGTGTAAAGGATATTTGTGTTCCGTACTGACTGTATCTACTGATGATTGTGTTAAAACTGATGTGAATTGTATTCCTATAGTCAGAGAATTCCCAGATGTATTTCCAGATGATTTGCCAGGGGATTTGATTGATAGGGAAGTTGAATTTACCGTGGATGTAATTCCGGGTACACAGCCAGTGTCGAAAGCTCCCTACAGAATGGCTCCAACTGAACTGAAAGAGTTGAAAGTACAATTGCAGGAACTGTTAGACAAGAAGTTTATCAGACCCAGTACTTCACCGTGGGGTGCACCTGTCTTGTTTGTAAAGAAGAAAGATGGCTCACTGAGACTGTGCATTGACTACCGTGAATTGAACAAGGTAACTGTGAAGAACAAATATCCATTACCGCGTATTGATGATTTGTTTGACCAGTTACAGGGTGCACAAGTGTTTTCCAAGATTGATCTTAGATCGGGATACCATCAACTGAAAGTTAAACCAGGAGACATTGATAAAACTGCTTTTAGAACAAGGTATGGCCATTATGAATTTTTAGTTATGCCGTTTGGAGTCACGAATGCCCCAGCTGCATTTATGGACCTTATGAACAGAATTTTTAAACCATACCTTGATGATTTTATTGTGGTATTTATTGATGACATACTGATTTATTCTAAGACTGTTGAAGAACATGAACATCATCTGAGACTTGCCCTGCAAACCTTAAGAGAACAGAAACTGTATGGTAAACTGTCTAAATGTGAATTCTGGCTTGATCATGTTATGTTTTTGGGGCATGTTGTTAGCAAAGATGGAATTTCTGTTGATCCGCAGAAAATTGAAGCCGTAGTGAACTGGCCTAGACCAACAAATGTGACTGAAGTCCGAAGCTTTTTGGAATTGGCTGGATATTACAGAAGATTTGTCAAAGATTTCTCCAAAATTGCCCTACCATTGACTCAGTTAACTCAGAAGGGGACATCATTTGACTGGACAGACCAAAGGGAATCAGCATTTCAAGAATTGAAAACCCGACTTGTGACTGCACCGGTTCTTACTTTACCTTCAGGTACGGATGGTTATACCGTATTTAGTGATGCTTCTCATAAGGGTTTGGGATGTGTTTTAATGCAGAATGGGAGAGTTATTGCTTATGCTTCCCGACAGTTGAGACCACATGAAAAGAATTACCCAACCCATGACCTGGAACTTGCTGCAGTGGTGTTTGCACTGAAAATTTGGCGTCACTATTTGTATGGAGCGACATGTGAAGTGTATACCAACCACAAGAGTTTGAAATATTTCTTCACACAGAGAGAACTGAATATGAGACAGCGGAGATGGCTTGAACTGATTAAAGACTATGACTTACAAATACTGTATCATCCGGGAAAAGCCAACACCGTTGCCGATGCTTTGAGCCGAAAATCGATTGGGAACTTAGCCTGTTTGCTGACTGGACAGAAGGAGTTGCTTTGTGATCTTGAAAAGTCTGAAATTGAAATTGTTTTGAAGGAACAAGGTGGAACCTTAGCTGCTATTTCTGCTCAACCAGCCTTGATTGAAGAGATTAAAGAGAAACAGCAACTGGATGATTTCTTAAAGAGGATTATTGAAGAAAGAGATTCAAAATCGAAACCGGGATTCAAGTTTGAGAACAATGTACTGAAATTTCAAGATAGACTGTGTGTACCGAATGACACTGAACTGAAAAGAAGAATTCTGCAAGAGAGCCACAATTCAAAATTTTCTATCCACCCCGGGAATACGAAAATGTATCAAGATTTGAAATTGAATTTCTGGTGGCCGGGAATGAAGAAAGAAATTGCCGACTTTGTGTCCAAATGTCTTCATTGCCAACAAGTCAAAGTTGAACATCAATGACCCGCTGGATTATTGCAACCCTTACCCATACCAGAGTGGAAATGGGAGCATATCACGATGGATTTTATTGTTGGGTTACCTCGCTCCAGAAAAAGTATGGATTCAATTTGGGTTATTGTTGATAGACTGACTAAATCTGCTCACTTCTTACCTGTTAAGACAATTTATAATGCGGATAAATTGGCTGTTATCTATATTGATGAAATTGTTAGACTGCACGGAGTGCCTGTGTCTATTGTTTCTGACAGGGATTCAAAGTTTACATCGAGGTTCTGGCAAAGCCTACAGACTGCATTGGGTACTGAATTGAGGCTGAGTAGTGCTTATCATCCTCAGACAGATGGACAGTCAGAAAGGACCATCCAGACTTTAGAAGATTTATTGAGAATGTGTGTCCTTGATTTTCAGGGAAACTGGGAAAGTCATTTGCCGTTGGCTGAATTCGCCTACAACAACAGCTACCATTCGAGTATTGGTATGGCGCCTTTCGAGGCATTGTATGGCAGAAAATGTAGATCTCCAATCTGCTGGGCAGAAGTTGGAGATGGGCCGTTGCTTGGGCCCGAAATTGTTTATGAAACGACTGAGAAAGTGAAACTGATACAACAAAGATTGAAAACTGCACAGAGTAGACAGAAGAGTTATGCAGATGTTAGAAGACGAGACCGAGAGTATGAAGTGGGTGATCACGTGTTTGTGAAAGTGACACCAATGAAAGGCCAGACTCGCTTTGGAGTCAAAGGCAAGTTGGCGCCGCGGTACGTCGGACCGTATCAGATTATTGAGAAAATCAATCCGGTGGCGTATCAAGTTGCACTTCCTCCTGAAATGGAGCATATGCATAACGTCTTCCACATCTCTATGTTGAGGGATTATCTTCGGGATCCATTCCATGTGATTGAGCCTACTCGGATAGTGTTGAGTGATGACTACACTTACGAGGAGAGGCCTATACAGATTGTAAACCGACGGATCAAGAAACTGAGAAACAAAGAGATCCCGTTAGTGAAAGTTGATTGGCAGAACCATGGTGGTGTGTATGCCACTTGGGAAAGGGAAGATGACATGGCTAAAAGATACCCAGAACTGTTTCCACTGAATCCTGTTTTCTTCCAGACTGAAGGTAACTCGAGTTTAGAGGACTAAACTCCTTGTAAGGAGGGGAGACTGTAACAACCCTTGTACTGATTATCGATAACCTACTGAATTACGTACTGATTACTGTTAAACTGAACTGATAATGACTGATAATTGGATTAACTGAAGTACTGAATGAACTGATTGAAATCGAAACTGAAATTGAATACGTATATCTATGGTATTGCATTTCTATCTGTTCGATTGATTGATTATCTGTTAGAATTTATATGTTTAAACTGCTAATTGAAGGCCTTATCGGCGGCCGAATTAGGAACTGTTTAGAGTTTCGGAATCAGTAGAATATTTGTGATTTAATGGTATATTTATCTGAAAATTGATTAGGAATGATTAAATTAGATTAAAATAAGTTAAATCAAAGAGTTGCCTTATTTACAGAATTGCCATCAAAGTGGGGCCTTTGTTTATTATATGTTGAGCCTTATTACATGCAACCAAAACATTTCTATCAGTCATTTTGTGAAGAGAGAACCGACTAGAGAGAGAGAAATGAGAGAATTGTGAAATCAACTAGGAATTGGCTTGTATACTTGAAGAAATTGAAGGGTAGTTGCTAATTGAGCTCATAAACCTTGTAATTGAGACTTAGGTAAGTGACTTCATCTCCATCTTGTTGTCTTTGAGCCTCATTTTGCATGGTTCATGCCCAATTAGAGAGCTAGGCCATGAATTTGCTCATACATGTTGAATTGGACCTTAATTGTTGCATGCATGGCCATTTTGGTGCATTTGGAAGTTGAATACATGGTGGATTGTACATGCATGTCCATGTTTATATTATAGTCCATGTTTTCATTTTGTTTCCAAAGATTGGAGCTCAATAGAGCTAGACTTGGAGCTTGAATTTGGTTAAAAACTCATGCATGTCATGTTCGCATGTTGTTCTTGAAAACTAGTTTGAAAATGAGTTTGAATTAAACATCCTTGGGCCTTGATTTCTTAAATTGAGTTTTGAAACATGTTATTCTATGTGTTTAATAGAGTTTTTCCAGAAAATAGCCCAAGAGGATCGAAAATATTGCTTTTGAACTTGGTTTTGAGCTTGGGACTCAAATCTTGGATTTCCAGATTTCTGTTGTCCGCTCGAGCGGAAGAAGTGGCGCTCGAGCGAAGAAAACGAGCTCCCAGCATCTTGCTCTGTGCATCAGTCCGCTCGAGCGGAGTATTGGGCGCTCGAGCGGAGGACTGGGTGATGCGCTCGAGCGGGCGTCGAGCGGAGATTTCACCTATCCAGTACTTTTTGGTCCGCTCGAGCGGGGATGTTGCGCTCGAGCGGGGACCTTTGTTTACCTGTCCGCTCGAGCGGGGAAACCTGCGCTCGAGCGGGACTCTGTTTCACTGAAAATTCTGCAAATGTTTTCTAAGTGTATTTTCACATCCTCATTCCATCCTAGGCATTCTTAGGCCTAGTTTAAGACATCTTAATGAGGCTATAGACGTAGAACACACCGAGGCATAATAGGAAGTTAATTATTGTACTTCCCCAACTGTTAAACTTAGAGTGTGTTCATTTTGTTAACTGTTTAGGGTTGGCTCTCGGGGACGCGCTCTAGCTGCTATTAGCCCAATCTCTGTGAGTAACAGATTGTGTAAAGATATGTTCAAAATGGCTACCTTTTGAATACTGAACAGAATTGTCTACTGAACTGATATTGTTTATTGAATGAATGTATGTCCTGTATTGTGAACTGTACTGTGGCATCCTTAGCACTTATTGATTACTATTATTGTTACAGAGCTCTGTCGGTTTCCTTGTGGAACCATACTATTTATTGATTGATGGCCATCACTACTGTTGGGTCTGTTAAGACCCGGTCCTTCTGGACCTACTGTTTATAGGCTATTGGATGTACCACATATGACTGATTGACTGAAATACTGAAAGACTGAAATACTGTTTAATGAACTGTTTTCATTATTGTAAGGACATTCATTCATAACCTCTTTACACTTATTGTTATTCACTGGGCTTTAGCTCACTGTTTATATATATATGTAGGTTCTCAGCAGCCAGACCGGAGCTAGAAGCGTGGGTTAGTCCCCAGTTTTGTCAAGCCAGCCTATGTGCCTCACTGCGAGGTTCCGAGACTCCATGCTATGGCTTGGGGTGTTTTTGTGTCCCCTATCGATCTCCCTACTGTTTTGTACTGTTGTCTAGACTGTTTACTGTTCTACTGCACTGTTATCGAGGGATTAAGTCCCCGCACTGAATGGTTGTATATGATTGTATAGACTGTACTGTTTCGAGTTGAATGAATGCATGAAAAATGTTTTTGGCATACAGATTTTCACAGCTCAATGGACACTAGTTATTTACTGTATTGGCTTCCGCCAGGCCCTGTACTCTGCTTTACTGTATTACTGTTCAGTAGGCCTTCGGTAATCTCGGATTACTGGCCAGTTACGGTGCTAAACCCATAGGGCCGGGTTTGGGTCGTGACAGTATGCCTCTGTATTATTACATCTATATATGTTTTTGAAACAAAAACTAATCAGCATATATCATCTTTTTTATTTATTACTTTTAGAGTTAGATTTAAAAGCCAAAATATATAAATAAATAATACATTTATTTTTTTCAATTCAAAAAATATATTCAAGTTGAAAACTCTTTTTCAACCGAACATATTCAATAGAATATTTAAACAAATTAAAAATACAAAGTCTTACAAATTACTAAGGATGTTCACGGTTTGACGGTTCAGTTGCGGCCAAAGGAATCTCAAATCCGTCATTCGTTCAAAACTAGACGAATTAAAATACAACGAATCGATTCAGTTCGATTGATTTAGACAGATTAATATTTCGACTGCTCATCCCTAGTTTCAATCATTCAACTCTAGTAGGCGCATTTCAAATTTTCAAAGTTTTATTAATGCATGCTTAATCAGTTTGTAAACAAAATATGTTGCCTATTTATTAGTGTTTATGTTTATAAAAAAAATAACAATAACTTAAGCATAATTCGTCTTTTTGTGCACTGGACTAGCATGTTAGTCTTTAAAGGGTAACAATGCTTCGTACCACTAATTTAACATTACTAAACAGATTACTAATGACGTGACAAGATGTGGATCTTACACTGATGTGATAGTTTGACTTTTATTTTTTGTTTTTTTTTTCTTACACTGTCGCATAATCAATGTTATTTTTAGTAATGATGTATTAATGGTCTAAATCAGAACTCAAAGGGTAATGGGCCTTTGAGTCACCAAAGTGCTTGTTTTTGGTCCATGAGAGAATTGAAATCCCATTACAAATTACAAAAAAATTAATTTAGCTTTAGTTAAAAATACATTTGGGAAGAGATAAAAAGTATAGAAAAAATTACCAAAAAAAAATCACCTGGTTCGATTTTGGTAATAAAATAGATTTTAAATTTTAAATTTTATCAATTTAAATATTAATTGATTTGTTTTTATTCTAAATATTTTTTTTATTTCTATTAAATAAAATTGATAAAAAAATTGAATTTAATAATTAAAATATTATTAATTTTATTAATCTTACTTAACAAAAATAGAATATATAAATTGATAAAATTCAAATTTTAAATTTATTTTATTATGAGTAAAATTTTATAATTTTTTCAAAAATAAATTAGATTGGGGGGAGTGTTTTTTTGATGGGAGAGGATAGTGGGATGGCTAGTGGTGGTTGGAAAATGGGTGTGGGACCTACAAAGCAAATATGATGTCAAATATCTTAACCAAAATAGGCAAACACATCAGCGTCAATAATAATGACACGTGGACTATATTTCTATTTTGGGAACACCACTTTAAGGAAGTCACGTCTAGCAGAAGAGAACCTATCTAACCTAGCCTAGCCTAGCCTAGGTCCTATCAAACAAATAGCGAGTCTAGGACTCTACGTCTAGTTGTCATATCATGACATCACACTCTCTCTCTCTCTCTCTCTCGTCCTAACGATCCATTCCTAGATCCATTTGTCCCTATGATATGGTATGGTGAGGCTTGTTTTTACATGGGACAAATACTAAGAGAAATTAGAAAAATTACAATAATCTTTTTTATGTTAAAAAAAATGATAAATATAAATATATTCTTTTAGATTTGATTAAAATATAAATTATATTATATAATTTAGAAAAATTACAGATATTGTTTTGTCATAATTTTTATTTAATAAAATTAATTTAAAAAATAAAATTCATCATTGTTATCTTATATAATAAAATTATTTGAATTATTAATTGAATTATATTTTTTTATGTCATCATTTAAAATTATTAATTCATTTGATAATTTATTAATGAAATGGGTCATTTGTTATAAAATTGAAAGCTTCAAGGGGAGAAACATAATTTTCAAAATTATAGAAAGCGATTCGTATTTTAAACAAATTTTAAAGGGTCTACTTGTAATTTATCTAAAAAATAATAACTTTTATGTTTTAATATAATTATATTAATTTCTCTTTTAGTAAGTTTAAATGAATCAAAACTAATGCACATAACATGAAAACAAAAAGATAGTCAAAGTAAAATGTATGTTTTATTGTGAAAAATATGGCAATATGATTTTTTTCATTTATGTAACTAACAAATTAAATTACTGATTAAAGGAGTTAAGTGACCCATTTAAAAAAAAAAAAGCGGCAAGTGTTATGTGAATTAAAATTTTAAAAGTGTCCAAAATAATTATGTCAAAATTGTAAAATTTACTATATTTTTTCTAAATTTTTAAGAAGGTCAATTTAATTTACCCAAATAAATCTTAAGTAAATTACAATTTCTTTGAAATTTGAGAGAATATATTGAGTTTTGTAAGTGTGGCATAATTATATTAGAATTTTTTTTAAAATTTTAATTTAAATAACAATGAGCTCCATTTTTACTAATAATTCGTTAATCATTTAAATAAAAATTATATTATAGATTTTTTTTTATATTGAAAAATATATATATATATATTTTACCGTATTGACCCTTGTGTTTTCACACCATTTATATAGTTCTACTCATTCTAATCTTACCAAAAGGCGTATTGGTGTATTGTATTTTTTTTTTTTTAAATCTCAAGGGTGATCAATATAATTTACCTACTTTTTAGTGATTCATTTTCTTTTAATTTATTTTTTTAAAAAGTAAACTTTTAACTCATGTTTGTAAAATATATATATATATATATTTACATTCTCAAATATTTCTTTTTCAATATGTACACAACATTTAAATTTCCTCAGGGACTATGTAGAAGTTGGTGGATCGTTTGACAAGGTAAAAATTGATTATCAAATTTTTTGATGTAATTTCGAATAAGGTAAAAATTGATTATCAAAATGCACAAACGAAGGGGAAATATTATTTGCAATCTCATTCTTTATAAATGCATTCCACATTTTATCTTCAGTATAAAAAATTACACATAAAATCATTCTCAATTAATGCAAGTTAAATGACAAATTTGAAGATGCAATATAATAATAATAATAATAAAAAAGTGTGCAAATACTGTACTCCAAACTAAGCATTCACTAACTATTCAATAGTTAATTTTTTAAACTTATTTAAGTTATTTTTTATCTCATAAATATTAAGCAGAAGTTGCCCCAAACATTTTGACGCACTCTCAAAACCCAAAAAAAAAAAAAAGACACAAAATTCTAATTATTGCTAAATAAATACTCATTAGTCTCAGTGTACATAAAAAGTGTATAAAAATTGTAAGATATTAAAAAAATGTGTAGCATGCTTTTGTAGTAATATTACGTATAATGTTATATATTATTTTATCAAAACATTTTTGAATCACAATAGGTATAATATTATCATAAAAATATCTAATATCATTTCTGAATTACAAATTATTGTAACTCTATAAAAAAAATTATGTAATATTTATTATAAAAATATATAACATGTATAAAAAAAATCTAACAAAATGCATATAATGCAAACCCTAGCCAAGAGGTGGGAGGAGCACAACGACCTAGCCAATATCACCCCCATGGGTGTAATCAATACTATTTACAATAATGTTAAGGTCCCTTTCTTAGTACCAACAGTATTAAATTTTCATAACAGTAACAAAAATGTGGGACAGTTGGAAATCATAGGTCTCATTGTCATGGCCTTAAAGTCATTTATTATTATTATTAGGTTGGGTGAGATTGTAAATACGAAAAGATTAAGTGATCAATTTATTAAGATTACCATTGCTGGGTAAGCCTCTGGGGTTCGACTAGGTTTTCTTCCTAGTTCGAGTTTCGGCAGCTGCAATACCTTGTGACCAACGGTAGGCTCCTACCACAAGTGGAAATTAATTGAAGTGCGTGTTAAGCTGATCCAAATACTCATGAGAAACGAAAAAAATGACATATTATTTTTGTAGAATGAGGATAAAATAATATTTTCATGAGATTAGATTGTAAATCTCAACTCCCAAGTGAGTGATTGTTGATCTCACTTTTTAAAAGAATTTATACTCTTAGTCTCCTCACATTTTTGTAAAATAAATATATTTGGAAAATATTTCATTCCTATTTTTTTTTTCCCTCAAACTTTCTTTTAATGATGTGACAAATAATTTGAAAAGAGTTGATTAATTGATAATATTTGTCACATTATTAGAGTGTTTGAGAGAAAAAAAATTGAGAGATGTAACATTGCTCATAAATAAATAAATAAAAACCCAACTTGGCAGACTTAATTTGGTAGGGAAAGTAACTTGGGTTTGCTTTTGGCCAAAAATGCCCACTTTTCAACAAATATTTTCAGTGCCTCAAGGTGGAAAAGCAAATAGGCCAATGGTTGCCTCAAAAATCACTCCCTCACCCACAGGTGAACCACGTGACGTTAAAGATTATAAACGAATTGAGTAGAATTGAATTTTAATATGTTTGGATTTATTTATTAAGATTTTAATGAGTTTGAATTTAAAATAGAGCTCGAGTTCAATAAAAATTTAATGAACCAAGTTTGAGTTGAGTTGACTTAGGCTTTATTCGAGTTCGAACCTGTTCACGAGCCTTAACGAATCAAAATATTTATAAATTTTTACTTGGCAATGAAATTAAAGTTACAATTAAAATTTTGATTATACAATATATATATATAAACATATTAAAAAATTAATATTTTATCAAAATAATAATATCTACCACTACTATTATATAAATGTACTATCTATTGTTAACTATTGTCTACATTTATATTTTTTAAATATATAAATAATATATTTTTCTTATTTTTTATACATATTTTTACATTATTTAAAGCCTCGTTTGGGGACTGGCTATTTTAGCCAAAAAGTCAAAAAGCCAACTAAAACTAGTCACATCACCTCTCTACTTTTCTGCACATCTTTTCGTAAAAAACCAAAAAGTTACTAAAATAGCCTGTTCCCAAACGAGGCCATTGGGTTTATTTATTAGTAAATGTTAAACGAACCAATTAACAAGCCAAGCTTACGAGCCGAGTTTTAGTATTTTTGGGTTTATTTATTAAAAATTTAATGAACTTGAGTTCGAGCTCAAATGCAAAAAAAAAAAAAAAAAATTAACAAACCGAGTTCGAATGAGCTTTTATTGAGCCGAGCATGAGCATGTTCACGAATAGCTCTATTCATTTGTAGCGCTATGTGAAAGTATATTAGCTTTCTTGATTTTACTATCTTCATGTCTTTTTTCTTTTTCTTTTTCTTTTTTTTCGTTATCAATTGTAAAAAAAAATTTGAGATTTACCAAAAAATATATATATATATTTTTTGATCATAAAAAAAGGGGATCTATGGTGTGATCACGCCCCATGTGGGCCCTAGCCCCGGGGTAACCGGTTGCCAGTTAGGAATTAACCCCCACCATGTGGGGGACCCACCACCAGGGCACTAGGTGGAGCTCACCTACGCGCTGCAGGCCGCCGAGGGTTCGAATCGGAGTACAGATGGGGGGTCCCCAAGGGTACACTTCCACACTCCCCCAGGATTTGACCCTGGGTCAAACCTGAAACGACCAGGTGCTTTCTCCACCAGCCACCACTAAAAAAAATATATTGAACTCCATGTGTTTCGCACAATTATAATATGTTTTTTGTTTTTTAATTTTTTAATTTACATAGTAACATTTTACACTCCTGCTATCAATTAGTCGTTAGTCATATAAATAAAAACAATAATATTATCACATATACCGAAAAAAAAAATTTCTAATTTTTTATCTTTGATTATCTTTATACCTGCATTAGTTTTATTTATTTATTTATTTATTTTTTGAAACTGAGGTTTCCGGCTTCTACCGCTGGGCTACGTCCACCAACTAATCCTCAGGGGGAGCAATCACAGCAACCCACCGCCGCAGCTCCCCACTTAAATCCCAAGAGAATCCCAGAGGGGAATTGAACTAGTTTTATTTACTTTAATCTTACTAAAAAGAAGGTTGACATAATTATGTCAAACTTATAGACTTTCCTAGTATTTTAACAACCTCAAGGGTGATAGCATAATTTATAACCTTTTTTAATTAACCCAAAATGATAAGGCCAGAATGTAGAAATTGAAAAGAATGAATAAAATCTCATTAATAATAATTTCATTAAGTAATAAAATTGTTGTGTCAATATCATTCAAAAGTTTGATTAGTTACAAATTTTCTATAAAAAAAATGATAAAATTTTAATTATTATGTGTCCATCTATTTTTCTTTTTTCTTTTTAACTCTAAAATAGTTCACATTTCCCCATAAATTTGAGATTACCACGATAGAGTTTGGGGTGATAATCTTGCTTAGACTTAGGCCTTGTTTGGGAAGACTAAATAAGTGCACTTTTTGTCTTTTTGGACAAAAAAATTGAGGTTGAAAATATGGATGTTTGGGTTAACTTTTTGACTTTTTATGGAAAAATGTGTAATACAAAATTGTGAAAATTGGTTTTTAGAGAGAAATTTGAATTGGGAGTTGTGCAGCCGTAATTGTTGACTTTTGGTTAATAGTATTAACTTTTTAACTTTTTGAGTAACTTTTTGACTTTTTGAATTATTTGGCTTTACCCAAACTTGGCCTTAATTCAAATTGAGTAGATAATCAGGAAATATTTTATCATTTCAATTTGGTCCAAACAGTGGAATTAAAGGAACTCAGAATCATATTCACATTTTTGTTATATCCCAAGCTAACGCTAATTAATATCAAATTATGTCCATAAACTCGTTTTCAAAATCTAAAAGTACTTATTTGGGACTCAACAGCCTAATCTGTGTAAGAGAAGATTTAAAAACAAAAACAAAAGGGCAAATTACAAACACCCTCTCGAGGTTTGGTGAAAATACAGATTCCCCCCAGAGGTTTGAGAAATTACAAATTGTCTCCTGAAGGTCAAATTTGCATAAAAAATTAAGAGAGAATCTGTATGAAAATAAAAACCTCAGGGGCAATTTGTTATGGAAATGTAAACCTCAGGGGGTAAGATATAATTTCTCAAATCTCAAGGGAGAATCTACATTTTCACCAAACCTCGAGAGGGGTGTTTGTAATTTGTCCAAAACAAAACAAGTGTTGTATATGTAGCTTCTTGATATTGCTCACAATTTATCTAAATTAGGGATATGAGATTTTTAATAATTACTTTACAAGGACATCTTTTTTGTGTGTTATTAATTTAGGAGCTCCTTAAGATTAGTCATTGAAATTACCACACAATATAATTGAGTTATAATTTCAAGTATATTGTGGCATAACTTTAGGCACATCTCATCGTAACGGGAGGGGAGTGCATCATGTGCAATCTTTTTTGAGAGCTTTGAATTGTAAAAGTTGTCCTAATAGACATGACGAAATCGGTTAGATTAGCATAGTTAGTCACTCCAATATGTCCTTTTGAGAGGTTATGGAATCAATCATTGTCATCAGAAGATTGATTGTTTCTCTCTCAGTACGGAAATTATTTGTAACTGTTTATATCATTCCAAGCTTTCTAACTGTAAGTTGTTGGACTCTAATCAAGGGCGGAGGAAAAGAGGGACCAGGGGGTCCGTGCCCCCCTCCCTCTCAGTTTTGGAGATTTTTTTTTTTTATTTATTTATTGTTATATATAAAATATATATTTTTTTTCTTAACATGTTTTTTTTATTAAGAATTTATTGTATTGTTCACAACAAGTAGTTATTTGATATTTTGAGAGTATTGTGTGATATTATTTATGTAATAGTTTAAAGCAATATTATAGCGAAAAATCTTATAAATTGAATATAATTGAACTCATTATTTTCAAGCAGTTGACAGACTGCTTAGTGTGATTTGTGATTTCTCATGTTTTGAGTATCACGTAGGCAATGTTATATGGTATTCTAAGACTGTTTAATAATTTTCATTCAAAACACATCATTTATAAATAATGTCATCTCTTTAATATTTTTCTATCAAATAAAAATTAAATAGATTTTATAATAATTTGTGCTATAAACGATATGTTTTTATTTTCTAAAATTAAGAATTTTGATTCATAATTTTTTGTGCTAAAATTACAAACTTACATCACTATCCCCGCACCGAGCTATTCTACATTATTATAGAATTTTAATTTGTTCTTATTAATAATGAATATGTAATTTTTTATACTTAAATCTAGCTCATAAAATTATTATTATTTTAATGTTCATCAAGATTTTTTTAAATAAAAAATTATAATTAATAGTGCCCCCTCTAACTCAATTTTCGGGCTCCGCCACTGACTCTAATTGTCCAACTTGATCAATATGTTTGTATTTGAATTTGTAATTAGTTTTTTTATTAATTGACAAAAAATATGATAAAAAATAAATAACTAAAAACAACGATGAGGGAATGTTATAGAGTTGTCTTTGGGTTGGTTTGGGAAGTGGGTTGGCTTTTTGGCTTTTTTAATTATTTTAGCCTGGGCTAAAAAGTTTGGTTTGGGAATAGCTTTTGGACTTTTTTAACTTTTTTTGTGAGAGAAGAGTGTAATGATTATGAGTTGGATGTGATGTTTTGTTTGTTGTGGCTAAAATAGCCTATTTTGTCTTTTGTGGCTATTTTAGCCACAAACCATCTTCCTAAACGGACCCAATGTGCTCATAACTGACATGGTTTGGAAGAAGTCTTGAAGGCATATGACATGTTACATCTAACTGTTAATTGGCAATTGCTTGAAGAAAAAGCACATTCGGCGGCCAAATTTTCCGACTAAAAAAAAGTTGGTCGCTGAAAGTATAGCTTTTAGTGACTAAAACATTTTTAGTAGCTCAAAGTAAAGCTTTTTGGCGACTAAAAAAATTTAGTAGTCAAAAGTCCACAATTGGCGACTAAAAATAAGTTTGGTTGCTGATTATATGGGTTTTACCGACTAAAAAAATTTTAGTAGCCAAAAGTCTACAATTGGCGACAAAAAAATAAGTTTAGTCGCCAAAAGTGGTCATTTTTAGCGCGGGAGAACAAAAATCCTAAGGCGGGAATTAAATTTTTTAGCAGTCAAAATTTTGGTAGCTAAAAGTGCATCTTCGGCAACCAAATCCGACTTTGGTCGGCAAAAGTGTTTAGCCGCCAAAGTGATCTTTTTTTTTTTGCTACTAAATAGTTTATTTTACATAAATTATGTTCATTAAAATAATTATGTTTATACATATACTTTTATATTAATATGAATGGATGTACTATATAAATAATATATGTCACATATATAATCATGTGGTGCTATAGAGGCGTAGTGGGAAGAGAGTGGTGCATAAGGTTTATGGTGTGGCAGGTTGATAGTTTGAATCTCCGCAAGAGCATATCAAATTGTTGTACAACGATTTTTTTTTTTCACGTTTGAAGCTTTTGGCGACCAAAGGTGTTGGTCGGCGATTGGTTGCCTTTGGCGACGTAACGTGTTGGTCAACGATTCCTTGACTATTGGCGACTAAAACATTAGTCGGTAAATGTATAATTTTAAAGAAATATAATTGACTATTGGCGACCAAAATTTTGGTAGCTAAAGACTTGCTTTTTGCCGACCAAAGATTTTTTGGTCAGCAAAACCCTTCAAGACCTTTCTCGACAGGGTTTTGGCGACAAATGTAGCGACCAAATTTTTTGGTCACAGAATGTCATTGGCGACCAAAAACAGACAATTGACGACTAATATTTTAGTAGCTTAAAGTGACTTTTTTTGTAGTGCAAGTACTTGCTTGCAATTGAAGCATGCCCTTAAAAATGGCCACTCAAACTTAGAGTTTCTTTTTTTTTTTTTTTTTTTAATATTGTTAAAAAAAAAGAAAAACTACTTAGAGAATTGACCCATTTTTCAAACTATTCAGGAAAGTAACCTGGTTTTTGAAATCGTATTTTGAAATTGCACTTTCAAATTGAAATCGTATTTTCAACATGTAATTTCAACTTGAAGTTGCATGTTGAAAATACAATTTCATGATGACATGGATTGCCACCGTGGCAAATTGCAATTGTGCATTGTAAATGCAATTTCATTGAAACCGTGAGCTGAAAATGCAATTTCAATGAAGTATACATGAGTGTGAACTTTGAAAATCCAAATAGGAGAAACCCTATTCAAAGAAACCATTTGAAAATCAAAATTGGAGAAACCCACCTATTCCTCTCTCGATCTCAACTCGATTCCTTGCCATTTGGTCCGCCGGCAACTTTGACATTATGCAATAGCTCTCTCGTCGACGATTGAAGGTTTCTCTTCTCCATCTTATGCTCAGTCTAGTAGCGAACTACTTCAACTTCTCAGTTCTCAGTCTCAGTCTGATGGTGAAGCTCGAGCTCTTAGGTAACTACTCTCTTTTACAGTGTACTTTTAATATGGATCTTGCTTTATTTACTGGTTTTTTCCTTGCTTTCACAATTTTTTTGACTACTTCTGTAAACTAGTTCAATCCAAATTAGTTGTGATCAAAAACTTCTCTATTTCTCTTTTTCTCTTTATTATCATAATCCAAACAAAGCATTGTAAATAAACAGAAGCAGAAAACTGAAGAGAAAAACACCAAAATACTACCAATAATTTGTCAAATAATATATGAGAAACTGAAATTTATTACTAAACTCATGAGTCATGGGCAACATCATCTAACATCAAATAAACATAAAAGTTTTTCAAAAAAATTAAAATTAAAAATATGCAACACATATATGAATAATAGTGTAGTAGGAAACAAAAACAATTAGATTTGGGGATTTCCTCAGCAGCTATGTTTTGAGAAGTAAGAGATAAAGATGGGTTTCTATACAATAAGAACAAAGAAATACCAAGAAGAACACAGAGATACCCAATGCTGAATCTTCACAAATACATACTTTTAACAACCTAAACCAATGAACATATATATAGTTAAATTAAAACAATATATATATATTATGTGAGTGAATTTCTGACCACACTGCCAACTAAGTACTCAACTAGAGAACACCGGCAGAATAGATTAAGCCCGAACGACCTGCAACAGAAAGAAGAGATTCCAGCGGTGGTTCGTCCACCCAGGGCACTCCGACGATCAAGTCAGTTATCTCTCAAAGATAGCCAAAGTGCTTAACTCACTATTCAAAATATAAATTGCGTACCTTATACCCATTGGGGGTGCCTTTCTCTTATAGCCAACTCAATCCTAGCCCTAATAGAAGCCTAGCTTCAATGGACTTCAGCTTAATACTTATCTTGGACTCTCCAATAGATAAAGATAAACTCTCTAAGAGTTTTATCCTTATCCAGGCTGAGGTCCTTCCTCATTCTAGGACTCTTATCCCTTATCCGCTTATCTCGGACTCCGATATCTTCGGAGATAACCTCGACCTAGCTGAGATCACCTCGGCGTCACGACCAGGACACGTGGCACCTCGGCTGACACATCGGCGTCACCTTGGCCACGTGTTGGTATTCAGAAAATACATCTCCACAACTGCCCCCTAGGTTCTATTACCTCGGCATCCTGAGGTGATGGAACCTATATCAGTATTTCCTTCTAGAACGTCGACTAAGCTTGTTTCTTAATCCATTGCCGAAGTAAGAATTCGTTGGCTCAGTATGACCAAGACCCATAGTCTACTTCCATCAATGCCTTAGAACCATTAACCAGGGTTGTTCAAGTTTCTCAGCTGAGATCATCCTCAAAGCCGAGGTACTGCTCCATGAAATCAAGAATTCCAAGAGCTTTATCACGCGTATGAGCTGTCACGCATGACTACCTAACTGTTCTTGCCACATATTTCCCTCTCTTTGGGCTGTACCCGACACGCGCCACTAAGTCGAATTGCTCTCGCTTGCGCCGTCTGACACATATGTCGTTTTAGGCATATTAATTGCCTTTTCGCCGCCGTTTTTGTGTTTTAGACAAAACTTCCCTTCCTCTTTCCGTCTCTTCACTTTACACATTGTTTCTGAAGCTTTTTCTCTTTCTAACTTTTTCCCAAAATTTTCCATTGTTCAAGCTTTCCTAGCTCTGCAACTTTGCTCCGTTCACCTCTTCCGGCGTGATTTTCACCACTCTGTCGCTTTTGCATCCGTCGTCTGACTTCGGCGATCCCAACACCGGCCTCACTTTTTCTGGTAAGCCACTGTTCCTCCTGGTTCAGTTCTTGATTTACCTCAAACTCTGTCATTTTTGCGAATTTGCTCATGTTTTCGATTATTTTAATCTGTTCCTTAATTTTCACCATGTGTTTGAGTACGTTTGCTTCATGATTTTGTTTTTGCCCAATCCTTCCTTGAATATTCATACACTGCTCACAAATTTGTTCACTTTTACCACTGTTCTTGGCCTTG
The DNA here is from genome assembly GCA_036172215.1 of Camellia granthamiana. NCBI lineage: Eukaryota > Viridiplantae > Streptophyta > Magnoliopsida > Ericales > Theaceae > Camellia > Camellia granthamiana. The sequence goes on from CM069912.1 coordinate 123,538,680, forward strand.
TACCCTTGCACACACTCTGTCGGAGTGTTCTTGGTGATTCACCACTATTCTTGATTTTGAATCATTGCTCTTGTTTGTGTTTTCTGTATTTTCTCCAGATTCTTGCCTTCAATCCCCGTTTGCTTAGACTTAGGTTTGAGATTTTGCCCTAGAACACACGAATCTTAGGGAAAACTGAAACAAATCCCCCTCTAATCTTCACAAATTCTTACCCCAGCGTGAACTTTAGGTTTTGCCGAGGTCCCTCCAACCCTTCCAAAACACTTTATTCTGAAATCTAACTCCTCCAATTAAGCCGACATCATGGGTATGTGGAAGCATAGGGTAGACACCCCGATCAAGTTAGAATACTTTAGGCGGGAGTTTTCCATCCCTGCCGACGTCCACCTCAGGTTGGCAGGGGAGGAGGATTCCATTATGCCCGATATGAGCCTCATGCCTTTCCCAGTAGTGGCCTTTATCGAGTGTAGACTTCGGTTTCCACTTGACACCTTTTTTCGTAAGATACTCCATTACTATAAGTTGAACCCAATGCAACTCGTCATCAATTCCTACCGAGTCATCAATGGTATAATAGCCTTAGCCAAACAAGAGAATGCTAGGGTTACCTTAGCCGACATCCAATAGTGCTACACTATGTGTCGCCTGAAATTGGAAAAAGGCCACATCTATTACCTCAAGCCGAGGTCCACTGAGTACAAGCTCATTGCCGACCTCCCAGACTCAAACAAGGGTGCTGGAGACGATTACTTCATCGTCTCAGGCAACTGGGAATTTCAACCAAACGATGACCTCCACCTTTATCCCCTAAGCCGAATAGTTTTCGGGGAAGGAGATGGTAAGGGCCAAGTGTCACTTTTTCTTGTTCTCCCTTTTTTAAAGTTTTCAATACTTTGGTCTAACGTCCGTGCTCTTCTTTTTGCAGTTCTTTCCCAGTCACCAAAGGGCTTTCGCAAGTCTTTCTTCCCCAGCAAGGACTTGAAGAAGTTATTGGATTTGCCAGTCCATAAGCGGAGAGCCCTCTATTGCTCAATTTCATCCCGACCTACAAGTCGGTTCTTCCCGACGTCCCAAAGAGGAAGAAAAGCCATTCTCCGCCTTCCGCCACAACTCCTCAAATAGCCTCCTCATCTCGGCCAGATTAAGGATCGACCTCTGATCCAGCAGAGCAACCGTCAACCTCAGCTACATATCTGATCCCACCATCTCAACGCCAACGCTGCCGTAGAACTGCAATTTTCGCCGAGATGGATCGCAAGAAAGTTGTCGTTGATGATCTTCTAGCCGATATCCCTAACTCAATTGATGCTCAACCAGCACAAACCCAGCCTCAACCAAAGCCAAAGCTAAAACGAATAAAGAAGGCTCAGCCCAAGGTAACAGTGACTTAGATTGACACTAAGGACACCTTGCCAATTTCAAAATTGGCTGAGAGTGATAAGACCCAGTCTGCTACCGAGAAGAGGCCCGCCGAGGCCCAACCATCCGATTCTACTAGATCAAAGAGGCCGAGGTCATCCTCTGCGACCACCTTGGGGTCATTAAAACGTGATTCCCCCTGGGCCCCGCCAATCACAATCGACGACAAGCCGGTTAGGGCTGGTGATAGGGCCAACAACATTGAGGTCGGCATTGCCCTTTCCACCGCCTTGCTGTTACCTGAAGATCTTAATCGTAATGCTCAGATGAGCGAATACGAAAATTTTGCTCTGATGCTGCAGCATTCCTTTCAAATAAGTTCTATTTACTTGGTATTTTTCTTTCTTTTTCTTTTGTACACTTAGAGAATTTTCTAATAACTTCTGCTTTGTCCATTTTTCTTCAGGCTATCCAACACGCCCACTCCTTCTCAATGCAATCTTTTGAGACAAGGAAGGCGTTGGCCGACAAGACTAGGGAGGTTTCTAGTCTGCAGAAGGCCATCAAAAGGGTCGAGGCAAAAATGAAGACTTTGGCAGACCAGGCTGAGGCTGCTGTTAAAGCTAAGAATGATGCCGAAGAGAAGGCGGATGCCGCTGAGGCCATGAACAAAGTTCTTGAGGCTCAAAAGAAAAAGGCCGAAGAAAAGATGGCCGAGGCCCAGAAAGAACTGCAGGATGCCCTAGCCACAAAGGAGGCCGAGATCAAGGCCGCTGATGAGAGGGCATACGCAGAGGGGGCGGCCGACGTCAAGGAGGACTACAATAAGCAAGTGAGGCAGGCATGCAACAAGGGTTTCACCCTTGGTTGGATGGCTGCCCTCAAAAAGCTTGACATCCCTGAGGACTCCCCCCTCAAAAAAGCCGACGTCCTACCCCTACCATTCCCACCTACTCCAAGCCAATTCGAAGACGATTCTGAGTCTGAGCAGGAAGCTTTGGTAAGGAAGTCGAAGGAAGCTGCTGGGGCCAAATCCCCTACTCAAAATGAGCAAGTCCTGGACTTGACTCAAGATGAGGAGGGTGAGAAGGTCTCCAAGGATGCTACTCTTGAGAAAGCAACATCGGACGTGCCTATCACCGACAAGAGCCTCGACCAGACCCTTTAAGAAATAGATGCCGAGCTTGCGGCTGAGAAGGCCGCCGAGATGTCTTTCCAGCAGTCTTCCGAACTCCAGACCCAACCGCCTAAAGATGTTGAAGAGTCTTAGTTTTGATGCTTTTTTCCTTTTTTCTGTACTTTGTACTTTTTTTCCTTCTTTCTTTGAAACAATGTAAACGCTTTATTTGGCCGACATGCCATCTTTTGAATGTAAATACAACTTCTTCTTTGAATGCTTGTATGTTTGTCTTCCCTTTACTGCTCTTGTATGACTCTTATACTTAGAATATTTTGCATATCTTCAATGTACACCTTAACTGTGTAATCTTCTCGGGGTGAAATACTTCGGTTATACCCACCAACGGTTTACATCGGCAAGTACATAAGCACTTATTTTAATACAACCTTTAACTTGCAAATTTTTTCACAAATTTCAACAAGTGTTCAGATCAACTTCAACTTGTAAATTTTTCACAAATTTCAACAAGTGTTAAACATGATCTCGGTTTAACTTCAACTTGTAAATGTTTCACAAATTTCAACAAGTGTTAAACATGATCTCGGTCTAACTTCAACTTGTAAATTTTTCACAAATTTCAACAAGTGTTAAACATGATCTCGGTTTAACTTCAACTTGTAAATTTTTCACAAATTTCAACAAGTGTTAAACATGATCTCGGTCTAACTTCAACTTGTAAATTTTTCACAAATTTCAACAAGTGTTAGACTGATTTAGTTTGTATATTCTAGGAACCATTTTCTGACTTTCTGCCCCCTAATGTGAACTTAAGTTCCACTTGGGTTCTCATTATGCATGTTTTCCAGAAACATCATCAACTATCTTATTGATTACAAGTGTAAAAAAATCAAGCTAAAACTTTATTTATTACTTCGGCTAATAACAAAGAACAAGAAAGTCTAATGGTAAAAAAAATTTAGATTGCAAGTATTCCAAGGCCTTGGCAACTATTTGCCTTCACTATCTTCAAGTCGATATGCCCCATTGCCCAATACCAAGGTAATTCTATAGGGTCCCTCCCAATTTGGGCCAAGCTTGCCTTCTCTGGGATCCTTCTTGTTGCCGACGACTTTTCTCAAGACCAGGTCACTGACTTGAAACTCCCTTGAGTTGACCTTCTTATTATTAGCCCTGGCAAGCTGCTGCTAGTATGCCGCCAGCTGAATTGCAGCTTTTTCCCTTCTTTCTTCTAGCAGATCCAGATCTCGCGCTAATAATACATCATTAGTCCCATTCTCTACTCCCTGAGTTCTGATTTCTGAGATGCCGACCTCTAGTGGAATTACTGCTTTTGTGCCATAAGCCATGGCAAATAGGGATTCCCCCATTGATCTTCTCGACGTAGTCCGATATGCCCAGAGTACACTGGGCAGTTCATCCACCTATTTTCCCTTTGCTGCTTGTAGCCTTTTCTTTATTCCATCCAAGATAACTTTGTTGAATGCTTCTGCTTGTCCATTGCTTTGAGGAAAACTTGGGGTTGGAAAATAATTCTTGATTTTGAATTTTGCACAGAAGCTCTTGATTAGCTTACTGTCAAATTGTGTTCCATTGTCTGCAACTATTGCTCTTGGGATCCCAAATCTGGTGATGATGTTCTTCCATATGAAGCTCTTCACATCCACATCTCGAATCTTGGTAAGGGGTTCAGCTTCTATCCACTTGGTGAAGTAATCTGTTGCTACCAGTAGGTACTTCCTTTGCCCAGTTGCTTGGGGCAGTTTTCTAACAAGATCCATGCCCCATTGGGCAAATGGCCAAGGACTAGATATTGGGTTTAGGTCTACTGTTGGTTGGTGTATCATTGGTGCAAACCTTTGGCATTTTTCACACTTCTTGACATAGGCTTTTGCATCTTTCTGCATGTAGGGCCACCAATACCCCTAGGTAATGGTCCTATGAGCAAGTAATCTGCCCCCAGCGTGGCTTCCACATATCCTTTCATGTATTTCGTACAAAAAATCTTCAATTTGTGAACGATGTACACACCTCAAAAGGGGTCCAGTGAAGGACCTTCTGTAGAGATGTCCCTCTGCTGTCAGACTGAATCTTGTCGATTTCAATCTGATCTTGTGTGCCTCTTTGTGATCATCTGGCAGTTTTCCTTCTTTCAAGAATGCTATTATTGCGTCCATCTAGCTTGGTCCCATGTCCACACACATTGCTTCACGCTCTGTGGTCAGTGGTTCGATGCTCGGGCCCGACAAGTAGTCAATCATTATCGTCCTTGCCTTTCTAGGTTGTATTGCACTAGCCAGGTTGGCCAGGGCATCGGCATGACTGTTATCATCTCGGCTAACCTACTGTAGCCGGCAATTCTAAAACAAGGCCACCAACCTGCCTACTTCTATGCCGATATACGTTCATCTCGGGTTGTGAACTCACCTGTTGTCTGGTTGACTATAAGCTGAGAGTCACAATAGACTATCACCTCATCTGCTTTTATTGCTACTGCCAGTTTCAGTCCTGCAATCAGTGCTTCATACTCTGCTTCATTGTTTGAGGCCTTGAACCCCAAACGAATGGATTGTTCTAGTATCTGTCCATCTAAAGATACCAGTACTACTCCTGCCCCCGTTCCTTGTCGATTTGAACTCCCATCAACAAACAGTCGAAAGGAGTCGCCGATGTAAATGCTGCAGGGCCTGAGTTTTTCTTCCTTCCTTTGTTTTGTTGCCCTCCGCTGGGCTCCTCTTTGCTCGTTTGAACATCGTTCACCTCGACTCAACAGAACCCGATATACGATGGCTCCTAGAGTGAACTCGGCCACAAAGTCGGCCAAGACTTGGCCTTTGATTGTTGTTTTGGGTCTGTATTCCAGGTCATACTGGCCCAAGGCCACTGCCCATCTGGTTATTCTACCTGTCAGATCTCCCTGCTGCAACAGGGACTTCAAAGGATGTTCAGTTAGCACCACAATTTTGTAGGCTTGAAAGTAATGGTTCAGCTTCTTTGAAGCCATTACTAAGGCCAGCGTTAACTTCTCCAAGGGTAAATACCTGGTTTCTGCATCAGCTAGGGTTTTGCTTACATAGTAGACAGCCCTTTGTTTCCCTTTTTCTTCTCGGATTACCACTGCGCTTACCGTATGTTCCGAAACTGCTAGGTACAGGAACAGCTCCTCTCCAGGTTCTGGATTTGAGAGAACTGGAGCCATGGTCAAATACTTCTTCAAGTCGGCCAAGGCGACTTCGCATTCTTCTGTCCATAAGAAGTATGTGGCCTGCTTCACTAAGCTGAAGAAGGGTTTGCACTTGTCAGAACTTCTGCTTATGAACCTATTTAGGGCTGCAGCACTTCCCGTCAACATCTGTACTTGCTTCGCCGATGTTGGGCTCTTCAACTCTAAGATGGCCTTGATCTGATCTGGGCTGGCCTCAATGCCCCTTCTAGTCACCAGGTATCCCAAGAACTTACCAGATCCAACTCCAAATGCACACTTCGATGCATTGAGTCGGAGCCGATATGTTTTAAGGATATCAAAGACTGCTTTTAGGTCGGCCAGATGACCTTCGGGTTCCTTGGTCTTTACGACCATGTCATCGATGTAAACTTCCACTGTTCGGCCAATTAGGTGTCTGAACATCTTGGTTACCAATCTCTAGTAAGTTCCTCCTGCATTTTTTAACCCAAAAGGCATCACTCTGTAGCAATATAGTCCTTTTGGGGTGATAAACGCAGTATTCTCTTCGTCTGGGAGGTACATGGCTATCTGGTGGTACCCCTTGTAGGCATCCAAGAAGCTCATCCTCCCATGCCCTGATGTGGCATCCACTAGTTGGTTAATCTTGGGTAAAGGAAAACTGTCTTTGGGACAGGCCTTGTTTAGGCTGGTAAAGTCCACGCAAACCCTCTATTTACCATTCTTTTTCTTCACCACCACTGTATTCGATAGCCATGTCGGGTAATTTATCTCTCGAATGGCTCTAGCCTCCAGAAGCCTGTCTACTTCCTCTTCCACTGCCTCAACATACATCAACGTCGGTCTTCTTGCCCGTTGGATTACTGGTTTGGCCGACCTGTCTACGTTCAGTTTGTGGCAAGTGACCTCGGGGTCAATGCCTGGCATTTTGTAAGGCGTCCAGGCAAACACTTCAATGTTTGCCCTCAAGAAAGCCTCCAGCTCTTTTTCCTCTTCTTCGGCTAAGCCCGAACCGAGAAGAAAGAAGCGTTTTTCATCCTCCTGCTGGACGAGGATTTTCTTTAGGGCTTCTTCACTCTTCTCGGTTGGCTCCTTACCGACGTCCTCTAGGACTTCCACGTCCTCATCTTTGATCTCTGCCCTTTCCGGTTCTCGTATGCTGCAGGTGGATTTCATTGCTGCTATGGAGCAGTTCTTTGCCTGCAGTTGATCCCCTCTGACCTCCTCTATCTCATGCTCTGTTGGGAACCACAATAACTGATGTAATGTTGAGGGAACAACCCCCATTACATGCAACCATGGCCTTCCCAGGATAACATTGTAAGGGGAGGGTGTGTTAATTATGGTGAACTCTGTCTTTACCTTCTTGGTGCCAGCATGCACCTCCAAGCTTGCTGCTCCCGGTGGCCACGTCGGCGTTCCATTGAACCCGACCATTGGGCCATTGGATTGCTCCATATCGTCTGGGTGAAGGCCAAGCTCCTTGTAACACCTGACATACATGATGTCACAAGAGCTGCCTTGGTCAATTAGGATGCGCTTCACTTGGCACTCCCCAACCTGGAGGGATACTACCAAGGCATCGTTGTGCGGATGTTGGACCATCTCCAAGTCGGCTTCAGTAAAGGACACCACTAGTCCTTGGCACTCCTCAGCCCGAGGTCTTTTCTGCCGGACCTGGTACACATGCTGCAAGTGCTTTACCTTCTGGGTCTCCCCCCGAATTTCGTTTTCATTGACCTTCGAGTGAATTACATTAATTAGCCGAGGTCCACCTGCCTGCGGTTATTGTGCTGGGAGAGGTGGAGCTGCTGGTGCCTGAGGAAGTCCTGCTTGCTCTTCCCTTGTCCTGGCCTCATCTACAAGGTCCCTCAAATGGCCCTGCCTTACCAGGTCTTCCAGGTGTGACTTCAGGGCTCTGCAACCCTGAGTCAGATGCCCATTTTCATTATGGTAAGCACAATGCTTACCAAGGCTTCTTCCCATAAACTCTCCTGGTATCCTTGCTGGCGCTCTGAAATAGGGTTGGGTTCGGATTTTATCCAGGACTTTGTGAATTGGGATTCGAAATATAGTTGTGACTACTTGTGCAGCCCTTAGTCCTACCTCTTGCTTGTTGGATCCGTTATTACCTCGGCCTCGCTTCAGCGAGCCGTTAGCTTTCTCTTGCTTTGTCGCCTTAGTCCCTGGCATGTCTTCCTCGGCTCTGGCGTATTTCTCAATTTTGGCCATAAGCTCCTCCATGCTTTTTGGCAATGTCTTTGCCAATGACTTTCGTAGTGCACAATCATCTTTTAGGCCGTTCTTGAAAGACATGACCGCCACCTCTTGGTTGCACTCGGGTATTCAGTTGAACACCTCATAATACCTTTTTGCGTAGGCTCTAAGGCCCTCATCCTCACTGATCCTCAGGGCCATCAGGGCGTCTACCCTTAATGGTCGTAGTCTGTTTGTCACGAACCTGGCCACGAACATCTCAGCCAGGCCTTCCCAGGTCTTCACACTTCCTTTTGGCAATTTGTGAAACCAGTCTGATGCAATTTCCCTGAAGGATGAGGGGAACACTTTGCAAAGCAATGGCTCGTTCCCAGTGTACAATGCCATCAAGTTCAGGTATAAACTGACGTGAAAGTTAGGGTCCGACTTACCATCGTACATCTGGAACCTCGCCATACTGAATGTTTTTGGGGCCTCAAATTTGTCTAACTCCACCGAGAATGGTGTTCTCGACTTAACAGGGGAAGTTACCTCGGCATTTTGTTGCTTCCTCTTGAGGTAATCTCTTAAGTCTTCCTTGGTCCGCCCAGGAGCTCGGTTATCTCTTGATTTCAGTCTTTTAGGTGCACTACTCTCAGCTTCGTTGTGAGCCCCTTTCGACCTTTCTCCATCGGTCACATCAAAGAACTACTCCTGCCTTTGAACTTGCCGATGTTCTTTGGGATCTGCTTCCTTGGTGCGGTGTGTCCTTCGAGATTCTTCCCTTCTGCTCTCCTCACCCATCCTCCCTTGAAGGCCGGTGATAGTGTTTTTCGCTCCTGGTGTGCTGTGGGGCTACAAGGATTGTTTTTTGCCCTCCCTTCCAGGCGTTGGCAACTGGAATCGTCGTGTCGTGTAGCGGGAATGGTGGCTGCATGATGTTGTTTTTGCATCATGAAATTGATGACCGATTGCAGGTCTGCCAATTTATTCGCCATCCCCTTCATCTCTTCGTCCCTCCGTAGGCATCTTTCTTTCCATACTTGGAGGTTATCCTCGTTATAGTACTCGTTTTGGTTTCATTTTTTCGGTACGTCGCCCTCCTGGCCGACGTCCTTTCCTTCGCGATTCTTATCACGAGTCTCCTCGTTGCAGTTGTCTCCTTCGACGTCAAGGTCAATAGGTCTTCCATTCCCAGCAGGAATGTCGTCCCCAACCTTTTCTTTCTGGCCGTCGTTGGCCATCTATTCTCCTTTCTTTCCCACAGACGGCGCCAAATTATGTGAGTGAATTTCTGACCACACTGCCAACTAAGTACTCAGCTGGAGAACATCGACAGAATAGATTAAGCTCGAATGACCTGCAACAGAAAGAAGAGATTCCGACGGTGATTCATCCACCCGGGGGCACTCCGACGATCAAGTTAGTTATCTCTCAAAGATAGCCAAAGTGCTTAACTCACTATTCAGAATACAGATTGCGTACCTTAGACCCATTGGAGGTGCCTCTCTCTTATAGCCCCAATAGAAGCCTAGCTTCAATGGACTTCAGCTTAATGCTTATCTTGGACTCTCCAATAGATAAAGATAAACTCTCTAAGAGCTTTATCCTTATCTAGGCTGAGGTCCTTCCTCATTCTAGGACTTTTGTCCCTTATCCGCTTATCCCGAACTCTGATATCTTTGGAAATAACCTCGGCGTAGCCGAGATCACCTCGGCGTCATGACCAAGACACGTGGCACCCCGGCTAACACGCCAGCATCACCTTGGCCACGTGTTGGTATTCAGAAAATACATCCCCACATATATATATATGTAATAATCTTGATTCTTGGTGTATTCAATTGGAAATATGCAATATATATATATATATATATAAGGAACTAAGCTATAAAAGTCAACAATCTCTGTTTGAATGGAATGAAGTTTAAATTATCAGTTGAATTACCAATTTTACCAGAGATAAGATTAAGGGTTGACTTTTTTTTTTCTTCTCATTTTAACATTAGTAAATTAGCTGGGTGCAGCAACAAATTGAAAAAATTAAGACTTTGAATGATAAAAATCTAATGGTGACATGTGCTTTGAAAAATACATGATTATGGCAATTAAAATAAGAGTTAATTCAGAGAAAATGTGTGTGTGTGTGTGTGTGTGTGTGTAACAAGAAGAGAACTAGTCTCTCAAGTTGTCTTCTAATATATCCTCTTTTCTTCGCCTTTGTGTTGTGACCTATTTGGGTACATTTTGTTAATTTTTTTTTTATTTTAATTGGAAATTGATAATATTGAACCTAGATGCATATTTAGATTATGTGTATCTAAAAAATAAAAATAAAAATTTGACTAAATTTTTTTTTAAAAATCACTAAAAATAAAGTATTACTGTATATCTTATGTGGGTTTGTCATACATATTAAGGTGCACTTTCTTAGTGATTGGGAAATTGTTTTTATCCACTGGTTTTGGGAGTCTGACATAGTTCTGATTCCTATCTCTATATTCGTAAATATCAGCATATATTCATAGCTTTTTTAGGTGGGGCGGACAGATACTAATATGTGGCTAATTTTTGTTGGTATACAATTTACAGACCATTTGATTTGTTTGTTTCTTGAGGTCGGTTTGGTTTTGGCTCAATTGTGTTGGTTTTTGCATTTTCATTTTCATTTTGACAGGTTTGACTAAAGTCTTTAAGTGTTTAAAAAGGTTTAATCATAAAAGCTTAATTAGAAGAAGCATATGTGGAAGATATTTTTAGAAAAGAAGTATGATTTGGGATCAAATAAGATGGTCTTGCAAAGGTTACACTGTTGAACATGAGCATTGGATCTATCAAAGTGTTTTGAAAGCATTGTTTTTATGATTTTGGTGGAATTTAGTGTTATATATATATTTTTTATTTCACGATTTTGGTTGAACAAAGTGTTGTTATATATATATATATATTTTTTTTGTGTGTTTATCTTAGATTCTACTTATAGAATAGCTTGCTGCTTGGAATAAGTTGCAGCAGAGAAATCGAATTTAAGTACAAAAAAGATAAACACAAACAAATAGGTTAGCCCTCTTGGATATGGACCAAATCTGTAAAGATGATATATCAATGAAACCCTAGGTGAGCAGTGATTATAGGATCCAAATGGGCCTAGGGTGAAATGGAAGTGGAGGATTTGAGTTTGATATTTTGTGAATGGGTTTATTATGCAACAATCTGGGTCAAACCAGTTAATAATATTAGTAATGATAATTTTTTGTTCCAGCATAAAATTGCATTTTCAAAATGCAATTTTATGGTGAAATTGCATTTTGAAGATACCATTTCATATTCACTTGACTTACTAATATATAGATGTTGGCCATGTCGATATGAAATTGTATGTTGAAGATACGATTTCACCATGAAATTGTATTTTTGAACCTGCGATTTTAAAAAGTGAGTTAGTTTGAGAAATAGTTTGAAAAGTTGGTTATTTACAAGGATACTTTAATTTTTTGGAATATTCACATAACAAATAAAAATAAAAACTCACTGATTTGGACTTTTGAGATTGTATGATATTTATTTTTTGTAGTTCACATAAAATGAAATTTTCGGCTTTCTATAATGGAATTCACTATTTTTTCAAATTATTTCACTCTTTGGAATCGCATATTAATAATGTGATTTAAAATTGAAATTGCATCTTGAAGCTGCGATTTCAGTACAAAATTACATTAACTCTTAAAAAAACTCCAACTATGAAGGCATTTTGGTGATATTTGGTGATGCCTTGCACACACACACACCCCATTGTACTATTCCATACATGTTTTTTTATAATTGCCTAACTCATAGATATTTCATGATGCCCAGTATTGCTAGGAAGGTTCTTTCTATATTAGCATCAAACATGCTTTGTAATTTGTTACAATAGTTTAACCTTCTGATATAATGTTGTGTCTGATGTTTCCAATCTTGCTGCCAAGGTAATAAAAATATCGTCATCCATTAAATATAGAATTCTATGTCATAGTGGAAAAGAATTCATGAAAACAAATTTCATTGAATTGAACTTTGTATAAAAGAATAGAATAGATAATAGGATACAAAATAATAAATAAATAAATAAAAATCTGAATTTACAGTTGGAAACCAACAATACAATTAAATAACAAAACATGATGAAAATTGGCCTTAATAGAACATAGACAAAACAACTCATGATTAGTATAACCATCATCCGTTGCATCCGCTTGCATCCCAATTGAGATAACTTGCTTTAATGTTTTTTCTTTAAACTGTACTACAATGAAACTGTCCTTCTATTAAATGTGAGTGCACAAAAAGTAGATTATAGAGATACTAATATTCTATTTAAATTAGTTATCATAGTTTTTATTAACCTATTTGACTACAGTATCTTGTTATGATCCATTAATAAAAAGATACTATTCATTTTAATTAATTACAAGTTTATTGATTTATATTGTTCACATTTGTTGTATGATAAATTTGAACACAATGTTGATGTTTACATGTTCAATATATTATTTGCAGGTTATTGTAGCGATGGACCTAGGTCCAGCTGATCCTACTGTGTTAACACTACAACAGTCTCACTAATCCTCTTTAGCACGGACTGCCTTGGTACGTATATGTGACACTTCCTTTGCTTTAAATTGTTAAATTATATGTCAAGTGAAATTGTATTAATTGTTTGGTTATTTTTACACAAGATGATGTTGACTCTGTTATACTTACGTATCGTCCTCGCGAGGCTACGATAGCACGTATGGGACGCACTGATGCATGCATAGTCCCATACTTACAGAGAGCAAGATTTTCTAGACTCATTCATGTGTCGTTCATACAGTTAGATTGGCATCTTATTACTGCACTAGTAGAGAGGTGGCAATCGGAGACACACACATTTCACCTAACATCTGGGGAGGCAACCATCACATTGCAAGATGTCAGTATCTTACCTGGACTATAGGTTGATCGTAATGCTGTTACAGGGAATACTGGTTATGATTGGCCTGCTATATGCAATCGTCTTCTAGGGACAGTTCCACCTACCAACCAGCTCAAAGGCTCGAGGTTGAACATGACGTGGCTTTCCCAAATTTATGGTAACTTACCCATTGGTACTGATAATGTCACAGTTCAGCACTATGCTAGAGCATTCACTCTCCAGCTTTTGGGTGGTAGCATTTTTGCAGGCAAATTTGGTAATATGGTGCAATTGATGTTTCTACCTTTACTAAAGGACTTTGATGCTGCTGGGGAATACAGTTGGTGGTGTGCAACACTAGCTTGGTTGTATCAAGAGTTATGCCGTGCATCTCGCGAACGTATGCGTGACATTTCTGATTTTCTCATCCTTATTCAAATCTGGGCGTGGTATAGATTTCCCTACATTGCTCCGCGTCGTCCTCTTAGACAACCAATAGTAGACGATCCGCTCATCACACAGTATTAATCATTTACATGTTATTATATTTTAATTTACTATGATTATTTAGACATTATTATAGTATTGATTAATAATATACTCAATTGTTTAAAATCTTCAGGTGGCGGGATGCATTTAATGTTCGAGAGATTTCCACTTATGTCCTCCGTCAATATTGTTATTCCTTGGACAGACAGACCTTTAGACTGGTAAGTGTTCTATTTATGTTTTACTATAGTAAACATGAGTTACTTATATTGCTCAATTTTTTAACTTATACTTATTACTTATGTTGTAGGTGATGTGGCGACCTTACAGTACTAAGTTCATTGAGGGGCTTCCACCATATTGTTTGGATGGTGCAGATATATGGCAAGCAGTAGTTCCATTGATCTATTTTTTCATTGTCGAGATGCACCATCCTGATAGAGTACAACGACAATTTGGATTTCGCCAGACCATACCCCACAATTGTGACACTGTCATTGCTCTTTATGACCTCAATTTTTGTGGGACCAAAACTAAAGATTAGGTGAAGCATCACAAAGAGTGGATTCAATTATGGGATCAACGTCGAACCAGCATCGCTATAGGTGAACCATGGGATGGTAATAGGCATGATGATGATTCTTACATGGTATGGTATCGACATATCACTTGTCAATACATTAGTCATGTTGCATGTACATTTGATTTCATGGTACGTATATATTTTTATTTGTCAACATTATTACTCATATTCAATATGGTTTTTCAATTTTAACATTTTCGTTATGTTTGTTAAAGTGGTCATTTGGTACAAATATGTAACGCATCTCTAGAGGGATCACATATTGGCACACTGGCTAGGCAGGCACTTACAGCTCTTCATAAGCAAGATCTCTTCGCAGAGGTACCTCCACCACAGCCTAACGTTCACGCACATGCAAAGGCAGAACCATCTAACGGGGTAGATAGTGAGGTACATGTTGAGAGGGACTTTACCTCTATACCATACCTCAAATCCATGTTAAATGATTAGTGTGAAACCCTTTTCCGCATTGAAGATTTTGGGAATGCAATGACAGAACAACATGAAGAAAGGGTCAAACATTCTAAGGAGGGTGTTTCTCATACAGCAGCAGGGCTCTAAATTCTGGAGACGAACTGACACAATCACCCGAGAAGGTTCCAGCCTTTACCGAGACAGTCACACATAGTGAATAGAGGGGATCACATGCTGATGAGCAACATCTTCAGACTACACATGCATCGCACGAGGAGGTCCTAGTATCTGCCATTACAGAGTCTAAAGAGGGAGGTACTCAGAGCGAAGATGGGATTCCATTGTTTACCGAGAGAGTTACACATTGTGGGGAAGGGAGATCACATATTGATAAGCAAGTACTACCTATTGTGCCTGTGGACCCTGTTCCTCATAGGAGGAAACGAGGCAGACATCAAGCAACTGAGGAAGGTGTCACACAGGTTGCAGAACCCCTACGTCGCAAGGAGAGGGTTCCGGCCTTTACCGAGACAATCACACATAGTGAAGAGAGGGGATCACATGCTGATGAGCAACATCTTCATACTACACATGCATCGCACGAGGAGGTCCCAGTATCTGCCATTACACAATTTGAAGAGGAAGGTACTCAAAGTGGAGATGGAATTCCATTGTCTACTGAGAGAGTTACACATTGTGGGGAAGGGGGATCACATGTTGATGAATGAGTACTACCTATTGTGCCTGTGGACCCTGTTCCTCACAGGAGGAAGCGAGACAGACATCAAGCTACTGAGGAGGGTGTCACACAGGTTGCAAAACCCCCACGTCGCAAGGGAACTCGCAAAATTAGACAGCCTGGGTGTGGCACGCATACACCTCGCTCTACCTGGCACAAACAGTAGTGATGTATAACATATATTATTTTTGTGACAGTTATAGTTTTTAGTATTTAACGTATAATTAGTATTATAAGTAGGAAAGAAAATGTTAAGTTGAATATGGACAGTTTCATGTTTTAATTTTTGATTTTGGGTTTTGATTTGAATGTTGATTTCTTAATATGGTTTGACTTTAGGTTTGTATTGAGGAAATTAAATTGGCTAATGGGCTTATTGGGGAGACCATCTATGTTGGAAAGTAAGTTATTATTTCCTGATGTGTGGGTTATTTTTCTCGGCCACACTGCCTATCTTAGTGAGTCAGCAGTAGTAGCACAGGCAGAATAGATGGAATAAGCAATAACACAAAGACAAGAAGGATTTACGTGGTTCGGCAATAAGTGCCTACGTCCACGGGTGCGCCGAGGTGTTTCACTATGAGTAATAATAGGAATTACAATTCACTCTCAGTAACTTTCTCACTTTCTGAGTATATGAATAAGTATTACAATTGTTGTATCTCTATCTCTTCGTCTGTTCCAGAATGAATTCAGTCCCCCTCCTTCGTTGTTCTCCATCTCAATATATACACACTCATTGAGATGGAGAAGCTCACAGCTTTTGAGCTGTCTTGCCAGCCCACTAAAACACTTTCAGCAGCTTTCCAGACAAAAGCTGCGGATTCCCTCCCACTTCTGCTAGTGGCCTCGTGGGTGCTTCTTATGGCCTCGAGGCCAGCTTGTTGGTGAGATAATGGCCTCGTGGCTATCTCTGCTAGGCTGGAAATCCACCTAACAGAGATAATATTTAATAATATAAACCTCGGCTTACTCTTCTGCGGGTAGTTCGGCCTTTGTATGTTAAGCCGAGGTTCGAGGCCTTTAGCCCAGATTGAGATGTCTCCTGAGTTTTACCTCGGCAAATAGTAGAGTTCCTTGGCAAGAATCTTACTGTGACACATAGCACCCCGGGTGACACGTCGGCATCCCCTTGCCACGTGTTGAGTCCCAGAAATATATCCCCACACCTGATATGATATATCATCTTGTACTTGATGTTTGTCTGTAATTTTATCTTGGCTTTAGGCTGTAACAAATGTGTCTTATTAGAAAAAATTGGTTTCGCAAGTAATGTTCTTCGTTGATCCACCTGTTTACACAACAAGTGATCATTTAACCACATAAAAGCTTTGGCTTTGGCATCTTTTGTATAATTTCTCTTTGGGATATTGGAAATAGTACATATTTTTTCCATAACGCAGTAGGCGTGCTGTAATAGAGCAATGTGAAACAGATGTACATGTGATATATCTGGACTTATAATATACTTTATTTGTTACTTACTTATTTCTGACATTGGTTTTAGCTAAACATGAAGGTGGTTCTATGAACGCCCCATCTATGAGTGCAGTAAAGGCTGCAAAATCTCTATCTGATGACAATTATGTTTCTATTATACTTACCGGATCAGGTCTTTCTTTTCGAGAAGCTGTTGAACATCTTGCCTCATGTCACCCTTCCATTTGTCAGGTAGTTCATATCCATTCTATTAGTTTATTGTTCTAATGGGGACTACGGATTTAGTGTACAATCTTACTCTTGGCTTCATTTTATTTGGTCAATGGTTTATATATTATTTTTGGCTAGACAATTTGAACTTTGTTGCTCAAGTAGTTGTATTATTAATTTTTAGTGACACAGAATTTTGTTTGTAATCTGTTTCCCTTCTTGAAGTTTTCTTGCAGAAGTTTGGGCAGATTAACTCACAAAATTCTTAACTTCTCCAAGAGCTTCTCTTCCTTACTAGAGTCATCATTTTCTTTGGACTTCTCGGTTTAAACCAATCTGTACTTCAAATCAATGTTGTGAAACCCGGACCGGACCGGCCGGTCGAACCGATTGGACCAGGAACCAGGCCTGGTTCCGGTCTAGTCAACCACCTAGAACCGGATTGGGGCCAAAACCGGAAAAACCCGGTGACTCACTGGTCGAACCGGCCAAAACCGGTCTGGGTTTTTTTTTTTTTTTTTCGGTTTTCCTTCTTTTTTTAATTTCTTTCTTTCTTATATATTTATATATATATTATATATATTATAAATATATTTTAAAATTTTGACTAAAAATTCTTACTTCAAGAGTCTCCTCTCATAAGGAAGAGTCTCATTGGAAGTTGGAGAAGATTATGAAAGTCTATTCCTATTTATAGAAAAAGATTTTTCAAAAAGAACCTACAAAATTCTATGCGGGATTCAATCAAATTATTTGAAACATATTGATTGGAGGGAGAGTTGAAAATTTCATTTCCCTCCAAAATTAAACTTAACATTCAATCAATTTGTTTGGAGGGAATATTTAAAAATTTTAATTTCTTTAAAACAAGTAACTTTTTTTTATCAATTATGACTTTATTAAATATTATTAATAAATATTATACAACATTTTTTATTTTTATTTGAGTATTTATATATATTTTTATTTATTTATAATTTTTAATTATATTTTTTAATTATATAATATTAATTATGACGTCACGGTTCGACCGCTTTGACCCGACGGTTGAACCGGTGACCCGTCCACCCGGTCTCTTTTCCGGTTCGCTCACCGGTCCAGTTTTCAGAACATTGCTTCAAATGTTTAATTTTTGTCTATATCCTACAATCTCTTCCGATGGAATATTAGGGCTTTTGGCTTTGATAGCCTCTATTTACATATTTTTGTAAGGGTCCAAAATGTGTCATAGGGAACAATTCTGTCATTCAAGTGTTAGGCGATGTGTCATTCAATTTTGTTTCAATTTTCTAGATGGTTTAATGTCAGGAATATGAAATTGGTGCTAAGCTTTGTTTCTTACTTGGTCAGAGTATTGTTAATTTGGGACAATGGGATTTGTATTAATCCAATTATGGTCTATAATTCAGGTAGAGGAAAAAATGAGACCCTTACCCAATTACATGGAAAAGGTTCGAAATGATATTAATCAAACTATGCGAGATATTCTATTGGATTGGTTGGTTGAGGTTACAGAGGAATACAAACTTGTCTCGGACACCCTTTATCTCACTGTATCCTACATTGACAGATTCCTATCTCATCATGCTCTAAGCAGGAACAAGCTTCTGCTTCTTGGTGTTTCATGCATGCTTATTGCCTCATATGCTCATGAACCCCATCATATATAGTCTTATTTTTCTTGGTCATTACATGGGTTGATTCTCTTAATAGTACTCTTTTATGGTTGATAATGTAGCAAATATGAAGAGATCAGTCCTCTCCATGTTGAAGATTTTTGCTATATAACAGATAATACTTATACAAAGGAACACTGTATAAGATGGGTACTCCCACAATAATTTATTTTATGAGGTAGGAACACTGTCATTTTGCAATCCAACTATTTCTTTCATTACTACTTATTTTTATAGTGATGTTACTGTTGTGTTTGCCTTTGTGATTACATTTGAATTATTGTGGAACCAATAGCAATTTTCTTAGTAGATTTGCAGAATTTTCACCAGGACTTCTCAAGAGAATTGCAATGTAGGCCATCTTCTTGACGTAGTTGTTATTATTATTATTTTATGTTTCTATCTTTTGTTCTTCTTTTTCACTTTGATTGTCACAGATTTAGTATTTTCTATCCATTCCAGTTTTTCGATTTGCAAATGGAGTTTTTGGGTTGTTACCTTGCAGAGTTAAGTTTGTTAGATTATGGGTGTCTGCGGTTCTTGCCATAATTGGTTGCTGCTTCAGCCATCTTTCTCTCTAGATTCACAATCGAACGTAAGATACATCCTTGGGTAAGAACTAGTTCCATTTATTTACTGGTGCAATAAAATATTTCCATTGTAGCCTCAATACGTAACTAGACAACCTTGTATGCAAAATTTTCTTCTTGTGCTGAAGATTTAAGCTGGTAGGTGTAGCTCGACTTTTCGTGCCCCTTTTCAGAAGATGAATAAGCCCTACAGTATCGGATTCCTGCGGTTCTGAATCTGATCTCACAAGTGCAATATGAAATAGATAAACACCAAAGAGTCCCAATCCAGAAAATCTTTTGGAAAAATCGATTTTAAATCAAATTGCAAAAAACAGACTGCTTTGCTAGATACAAAATTGTCACCTAAATGTTTTTTGGGAAATCTAGGAAACCCATGAATCGTGCCAAAGGCCACATGTCTATCATCACCAAGATTGTCTCGACTCGAGAACTTAAGTACGAAAGGGGAAGGTCATGAATTGAGCACCCCCGCTCGCCCAATCAAAGATCGGTCTCTACTAATCATGATATGAATCTTATTTACATCATATGCTCTTGTTCCGGTTATTAGACTAACTTTACTATATGATGCGCGCACATACAAGTATAGACTAATTTGCATGGAACATTTTGATTCATGTTTATTTGGAGAATTGTTTTGAATATGTATCACTTGAAAAAGTGATCACATATGAACATTACTCAAATTATTCCAATTTTCAAGCAATTAGCCTTCATCCACAAGCATTCAAGCAATTATAGCAGTTAAGAAATTATCCTCATGGCAAGCATGCTAGTCAAGGGAACAATGACACACATGCAATATGCAAAAGCGAGTAAAGGCTCACCTAGTACTCGAAGCCAAAAAAAAATGATAAAGTTAGAAAGATGCATGATCCTAACTAGGCAATATGACTAATGCAACAAATACGATATGCAATTACTAGGCTCGGCTATTAATGTGGCAAATAAAGCAATTTGACAACATGCGGTCTAAGCACATATTCAAAGAAGTATTTAAACTAACAATACAAGTTAGAATGATGAACCAAGCCTCGATGCATGCAATGCAAGTGGATGCAAAACATGGAGAATGCTAAATGAAACATGATGCCTTAAACTAACCATCATAAACTAGAAAATAAAAGAGAGAAAGACGTGGGGTTGGAAGACATACACGTTATTACAACATTGCGCTCTCACGAAAGAGAGTCCGAATGAACTAACTAATTAACTAGCTATTACAAATTCAAATGAATTATTAGCTAAACTACTTAACTAATTATTACAAACCGGATTAATTAACTATTCTAGCTAACGAAAATAATTACAACACAAGATACATTAGCTATTCTAACTAATTAAGTACAAAGCCACTATTTTAACGACACTAACATATACAACACGAATCTCGAGGATCGACGGAGGCCTCATGCATGAACACGGTTTTCACCCGAAAAAGCTACTGTTTCTGCTACTGAATGCCTCTGTTGCACAGTAGAACATTTGCACTCATTTCCATCTCCAGACTAACTCTGTTTTGCTTCAAAAAGACACTACTTAATTTTGCACTGGTGGCCGGCAAAAGGCCTGCTGTCCACTGATGATGGCCTGCCGGCCACTGAAGGTGACCTACCAGCCACTAATGGTTGAACTTCCCTGTTGCAACAGAGAGAAAATAGAGCAGAGACAGTGTATTCTCAAGGGTTGTACAATTTACCCCTCCTTATCATTTGAACAGCTCAAAGGAGTAGTAAGCTTGGTTCACAAACCATCAATCTATGCAATTTCATTGCATGATGGCTTATGAACCAAAGTGTGCAAGTTTAATAAATGCAATAAAACAAGACTCTCAAAACCACCTCCCTATCATGAAAGATCAAGAAAAGTAGTTGACAATGAATCTTGAACCGTTTTCATCACTAATGAGTATGAAACGACTCGAGACTCAAAGGTTCAATTAACGTCCGATTGAACCCAAACAAATTATTATCTTGCACCTTTTTTAGCCTCAGTTTTATTACTTCATTTTAGATTACCATCCATTCTTTAGTCAATTGAGTCCAAAAAGTGAATTTAAGTCCTCTAATGGAAAGATGGCTCAAACCAAGAGTTACTTTGGGCATAAAAGAGACATCATACCATTGGTAGTGAACCCCATAGGGATTAAACCATTAAGCATGACATCTCAATTTCATGCTTAAACAAACAAGTAGTTTGAAACCACTTTCAAAGCAAAACAAAAGCCAAGAAATGAGGGAGATTGCAGAGGTGATTAAGAGTGATCACAAGTATGGAAAGCCATAAACAAACACAATCAACTCAAATAAGATGGTGTCTAAGGTCTAAAACACCAAACTCATGAGGACAATTACACTACAAGCATACAAACAAAGCTCAAATGCAACAAACACTTAGAAACAATCCTAAAAGAGTCTAAAAACAATCCTAAAACATGTTGGAATTAAGACAAAAATGGCTTGAATAATAAGCTAAAACATGGATCATTTTAGACTAGTAAGCAAAACACAAGGAGAGGAGGCTAACCCCTTCAATTTTGGACTTCAAAACATGATTTTAGCTACTAAAGTAACTCTGAAAATCAATGTTTAAAAGCTCAAAAAAGATAATGCAAAGGCAGGAAACACAAGGGTAAAGGCCTTGAGAGTAAGGTATAAAGAAGGGTGAACCACCCCTCAACCTTTATTGGCCTTAAAACCCAAGTTTCAGCCCATTAATATAGAGTTTTTACAGCCCATAAATAATTGGAAAATAGTAAGAAAAAGAGTGAATACGACAAGTAAAGTGCCAAGGCTTTATACCTCTTGAGGAGGAGATAATTTTCAAGCAATAAACCAAGGAAAACACACCCTCAAGAGCTCAAACAAGGCTCAAAGATACCTCAGCTCAAAGATGGAGAGGTTTAGTTAAGAGTGAATAGGCAAAGGTGAAGGATATGTAGGCAAAGGCTAAGAAATTTACAAGAGAAAAAGAGAATTGTAGAGAGAGAGGAAAAATTTTGCTCCAAAATTTTTCTAACCTCCAAATATGAGAGGGAGGTCATTTATATATAGAAAACAAGAATCTCCCTCATAAACATCCAGCCATACACGTGGGAGTAGATTCAAGTATCTGTGCAAACAGCTAGCACAACTATCACAAAATATCTACAAAAGACATTGGTGGCCGGTCGGCCATCACTGGTGGCCGGCAGGCCACATCAGTGGACGGCAACCAGAAGTGATGGCCGGCAGTCCAAAGCAGTGGTCGGTAGGCCACCAGGGGTTGCAAACTTGAAAATCCAAGGTTTTGATCCAAAAATAAGGCAACATGGGTGCAAGGTTTGTAGGGCTCAAAGCTGTGGCATTCCGCTGAGGACTTCGAGCACTTGACAAGCATAGGCACTCATCATTGGGTGTGTAAGCGATGACCTCCAAGTTATAAGGGCCATCAAAAATGGGGTATCTAAGGTTGCCCCTCTTTGGCAGAACTCAGAGTCATGAAATGACGTGAGTGAATGTCAAAGCCCGAAGACGACCCATTTTGACAAGGTCATAAGACTTGGACAAACAATCAAGACAGAAATAAATGGTAACGCCCATAGGCTGCCTACGTATCCCTTTGCGACAAATCAAACCAGCGTAGTTCTGGGACAAGATGCAAATGATATGCATAATGACTTTGAAAGCTGGACTCACACGCTTCGCGAAGCCGACCATTTTGAAAACTTTAAACCAACACCGGTTCCCTGCAAAAAGCAATAACAGATGCGATAAGTAATAATAAGTTACCAACATATGAATGAGCAGTTTCAAGCTTTAAACCAACACCGGTTCCCTGCAAAAAGATCTAAAACACACTTTGACCACGCTAAAAGAAAAGACGAGGAAAGAAAACACCACCTAGGGTTGCGTTTCACGTATCCTAAGAAACAGAGAAATGAAAACCGCTTGGGGTCGTGTTTCACACGTCCTGAGATAAAAAATGCTCAAGGTCGCATTTTACGCGTCTTGAGATAAAAGTAAAACTGCTCAGGATCACGTTTCACGCGTCCCGAGATAAAAACGGCTCAAGGTTGCATTTCACACATCTTGAGATACACAAGAGAAACCGCTCAGGCTCGCGCTTCACGCGTCCTGAGATAAAACACGCCCAGGGCCGTGCTTCACGCATCCTGAGAAATAAGAAAAACCGTTCGAGCTCGCGCTTCACGCATCCTGAGATAAGAGAAAACTATTTGGGCTTGCGTTTCACACATCTCGAGATACAACACGCCCAGGGCCACGTTTCATGCATCTTGAGAAAAGAGAAACTGCTCGAGCTTGCGCTTCACGCGTCCTGAGATATAAGAAAAACTACTCAGGCTCGCGCTTCACGTATCCCGAGATAAATAAAAAAAAATTGCTTGGGCTCAAACTTCACGCGTCCCGAGATAAAACAGAGAGGTGTGCGATAGATGCACAAAATCAATACAGTGACAATGCATATTCTTTACGAGATGGTGAACTGATGTATGATGTTAATTGAAGGCATGTTCTATGCAAGAAACAAAAGCAAATTCTATACAGGAAACGAGAGCATATTCTATGCAAAATTGACAGCTACGCACGAATCATAATGATGCAAGACACGCATGCAACATATGTATATGTGAAATTCATATTCTATGCAATAAAAGAGAGCAAAGACATAATTTTAACAAAACGAATAAAACGATATTTGGTGGCAACTTTCAATTTACTTCTCGGAGGAGTTACAACATGTTCAAAAGGATACGCCTCGTTTAGAGTAGCAAGTGGGACACGTTCGCACTAGAATACAGCTGTAAGCTTCCAAACACACTACTTAGAAAATAGAAGCACAGAACAGCACCATGACCTACCTGAGAACCACCGGCCACCTGCCAATCGCCAAGAGAGGCTGCCGGCCAACTGTCGGCCATCAAAACATCTTGCCGGCCACCCATGGCAGATTCGGGGCAGAATGGTCCTTTTGCTCATGGGTCTTTAAGTATAGACCAAGACTTCTCATTTCCACACACCCACACTTTCAAAAACCCCCCCCCTCTCTCTCTGGGTGCTCTTTCTCTCTAGATTTTCACTTTATACGCGTTTTCCAACGCCCCACACACACTTTTTTCGCAAAACCCTCTTAGTTCTCTTCATGTTAACCGATTAGATTTTCATTTCATCACTTTTTCTCAGATTTCCATCACTTCAGGCTTGTTCCCCTCGAGTTTCTCTCTCGTAGGGTTGACTTTTTCCAAATTTATCCTCTTTTCTCCATTTTTCTTTAGTTTTCACCTACTTTTCACCCATTCTCCAGATGGTAGATGAGATTCCTCACAACGGAGCTCCTCCAGAGGTTCCACCTACATTCCCACACGTTGCTGAGGTAGAGGAAGAGGTAGTTGCCACGGCTGGCGAGGCTGCTTAGTGCATTAAGGGTGACCTTGAGGCAAAGTTTGAGCCCGAGTTTGAGCCAAAGTCGTTACCATTGAGGGTACGGCCTTTTGATCTAGCGAGATATCATCCCCGCACGTATATCTTACCACCTGGAGGCATTAGGTGTTTCAGGGACTTTGCTCGCGGTGTACCAAAGGACCTCCTGCTGAGGGAGCCGGCCTCTCACCTTTCATCCAGTGCTACTGAGGTATAAACTCTGTTTTCATGCATTCTTGCCTTTCTTTTAACTGCATTTCTTGCCCTGCCTTTCATCTGACTGTACTTTCATCACTTCCTTTCATCTGATTCGTCTGTTCTTTACTACAGGGAGACTCACGTGCCTATAGGGGGTATGGAGCGACAACAGCGAGGGATTGTACGACGAGCTCCCTGCTGAGGTTCGTGACATCGTCGATGAAACTAGCTTCGGCTTTTTCTGCTCTGGCCTGACATGCGTCATTACGAGCCGTCCTCTTCTAGGAGCACTAGTGGAGAATTAGTGGGACACCACCAACTCCTTCCACTTCTCTACTGCCGGGGAGTTAACGATGACTCTCTATGACTTCGTTATGATCACAGGCTTAGGAGTGGGGGGTGATCTGATCCCTTTTGACACAGACATGAGAGAGTGGGAGGCTGCTTAAATCGACCTATTGAGAGCGCAACCACCTCTATACCGGCCAGCCATGGTGAGATACAACTGGTTTGCTGAGCAGTTTCGAGAAAGCGAACCCGAGACGATGAAGGAGTATGCTTGGGGCTTCCTAATGTTTGTCCTCGGTACCACATTGTTTTCAAATAGGTGGAACACCGTGGGGTTATATTTGTTGAGCGCCTTGGTGACCCTTTCCCGGGTATGCTTCTACAGCTGGAGCGAAGCTGGCCTAGCCACCCTATATAGTTATATGAGCTCTACCTTCCGCCTGAGGGAAGAGCAGATTAGAGGCTACTGGCGAGCCGGGAAGGTATACATTTCAGTTCCCCCTTTTGCACTTTACATTTTCTATTTCATATTTTTTGTTTTATATCTGTTCAATTTATGTGTTTTCTGCTTTGCACTTTCTACATCTGTTCAGGCCTTGTGCTTTCTGCTTTGCACTTTCTGCATTTGTTCGCACTGTTGATCACATATCATTGCACTTTCCTTGCAGCTATAGGTTTATGTGTATTTTCTAGCCCTGGCTCTACAGCCCATGGAGGAACTTCCCCTAATGGTTCCCTACTTGAGGCGATATAATGGTCTGTGTCAGCGCCGGAGCCGCGAGTCCTTTTCCTTCTTCCGTCATTACTTTGACACTATAGAGCCCACAAGGTAACCCGAAACACAATCATTTTTGCTTTACAACTGTTCTGATTCACACTTTAGCAACTGACAACAACTAACAATTTGTACACTCTCTGTTTGCAGATCGCGAGGCAGCCCTAGGCCATGATGCCGGCCGACGTGTGGGACCAGTACGTAGGAGCCTGGAGCACGTCGCGCTTCAAGATTCTACTGGAGGGCCTAGTCTGCCAGGCTTGGTTCTTGAGCGAGAGATTCGTTCGCCAAACTGTGGGCTTGCCGGATCTGATCATTCCGATGCCACCTCTAGAGTCTATGAGGTCAGCGGATAGCTTATCTATTGACGTAGTCACACAGTTTATGGTGGGCTTGGATGCTGATTTCTTCAGAGGAGAGGGCAATTACACGACCTTTATTCAGACCCACCTCATGCCTCCTCTGACAGGAGCTCACGGAGGTGAGAGGGCAGGGGCTCCTGCAACAGGTGAGGGGACTCGGGCGACTAGGGCCCATACTAGAGGGGCTCCCCTTATTGAGTAAACTATCCGTTGGCCAGAGCTTTCCACTGCGCTCACATGTTGGCGACCTACTGAGATTGCTTACTAGATCCTGATTGAGCTAGCGGAGACTGGGCACGAGCTTGTCGGAGTTCGAGGCTTGTCCTAGGTATGGACCACACTTTACCATTTGCACCCCACATTTCCATTTCAAATGTGCTTATTGCAGACATTGATCATCCAAATGCATTTGCAGGCATCTATAGAGTATATGGGGAGCCTCCTTGAGCTGGTAGCTTCCTTGATGGGCATGGTGTAGAGGAGGGAGACACTACTTGGTCTCCACGGTATGTAGGTAATTCCCTTCAGTTTGCGCTTCATGCTATCATATTTCCACTGATACACTAGCATTTCAACTGAGTCTTCCCCAAACTGTACTGATACACTACATTGGCACACTGTACACATACACTGCATTCACACACTATATCTGATTTCTGCGTACCACTGCATTCACACATTGTACTCATACTGTATTTGATACACTGTATACCACTTATTTTGCATACTATGGCTGTATCTGATACACACACTGTAACTGATATGTTGACAACTATTTTGTTTATATTCCATTTGTACCGATGGCACCAGCGGCAGTAGCACCAGCACTAGCAGTAGGGAGGAAAGAGAGAGAGACAGGCCCTAGCTCATGGCCGAGATGCTAGCCGCGGCCAAGGCAGAGATAGGGACACCTGAGGCCAGAGTAGTCCTTCGGAGCCCATCTTGAGTGATAACGATACTGAGACTAGTAACTCCGAGGAGGCAGTGAGTTGGCATTCTGAGTCATCTGAGACTGGAGACGATGATACTAGCTCAGGGTCCGAGAGCAAAGCTGATGATGCAGGTTCGGAGTCCGAGGCAGAGAGCAGAGGTGATATCGGCTCTGGTTCAGAGACTGATTCGGACAGCGGTGCCGATGGAGATAGTGCTCCTGAGTCCTCCCCTCCAAGGAAGATGACGAAGAGGGCCTCTCAGGCATGAGACGACTGGCGTTGATTTTTTTGTACGTTTGCGTAGTTTTTTTTTTTGTGGTAGCATTAACACATGTATAGCTTCAGATAGGTTTTATTTGCTTTGAAACTTGTACACCTCTTTTGAAAAACCATGATCAGAATAAAACCTCACAGTTTTTATGAAAAGTGTTATTATTTTTGCATCATGAGCACCAAATTTGCATGAAATGGACATGGAATTGAATTGGCCAATAGAGCACTTGATTGAAACGATGTTCTTAATCGGGTAATGAGTCGACCAACAACCAAAATACAAAATGCAATATACAACTCGATAAACAAAACAAAACAACTCAAATACAAATAAACAACCTTTCTAAAACCAAAAAGACTCAAAACAAGACCCTAAAACGCACAAAGATCAAGACAAAACACATGTTTTCAGTACTGCCTAGCACATAGATGGATGGTAGACCAAAAAGAGAGACTGCTAGCCAGAGTTAGAGATTGCCGACCAGAGGAGGTGGCTGACAGTAGCCTGCCAGCCACCAGTGTGAGCAACCTCCAGATTGTTGACAGCTGGCTTCCACTCACAGCCTTATCTTCTACAAAAGGTTCAGCTTCGTGATTTCTCCTCCAGAAACTCATTTCAGCTGCAATTTCTTCCACAAATGGAGCCATTTTTGCTGAAAAGCTCTCGGATTGGATAGCTGCTTTAGAAAGCACGAAAAGGTAAATTTTTAGGATTTCGACATAAATGCACTTTTTTCGTTGAGCCGTACTCCACTTTGTTTTTTGTTCCTCCATGCTGCAGCCTGATGTTGGGACCCAATTACACATGTCTTTCGCTTCAGGCGATAAGAAATATGCTCAACATTTGAAAAATTTCAGGCACTAATGGAATCCCGGCGCGATAAGGAAATCATGTCTCAGCCCCGTTTTGGCCATACCCAAGCTTTGGGACGAATGTGTGGGCTCACTCTGCATAAGGCTCGATCTTTGGCCCACAACGAAGAGCTAGACATATCCAGCTTGGTTCATCGATTTTCTTATATCAGTGACGGAGGCGACCTTCTCTGGTGAGGGTTCCAACAACATGCCCTCTGCTTGTGTATGCTTACACATTTCCTTCTTGCCCTAGTTTTGGTGGATCCAACATTCGTTTCATCGAAGTGGCCCAAGGTTTAAGAGAAGGCAAGAGTTGCATTAGTTTGGCGCTGGCCGAGACCTTGATGGGCATAGATGCCTTTCATCGGTAAGAGACTACCAGATTCGCGGGAAGTCCACTACTTGTTCAGGTATTGTTTCCCACCATTTCTCATATGTGTTTCTCACATATCACTCGACACTCCTGCTTTATTTTTCTCTCAAAACCCTTTTCTCACTTTTCTCTTAACATATATCTCTCTATTCTTTAATCTCTCTTTTCTTTCATCTCTCCCCAGGTGTGGCTTATAGATAAGCTAAAGGTAGTAGACTCTTGCCCTGAATACTCAGCTCGAGGTTATTTCTTCCGCCACCGACTACCGAATGAGGGATGGTGGTGCAATTGGATGTGCAACAAGTCTGCTGCTGACATAGTTCGGTGTTGCCCTTGGCTTAATCTGACCGAGATGAGTTACAGCATGGCTTGGCAGCTGGGCATATAGTTGATTGGCCTCACACACTGCGTGTTCTGTTTTCCTTTCCAGTTCAGACATCAGTTTGGGCATGATTAGACCCGTCCAGAGAAGGGGGTAGAGTACCCGGTTTCATTCCCTATCCGTGGTTCACACTTGGCTAGGTACCTCACTGCCTGGAGGACGAGAGAGCTTCTGGCCCCTGCCCCTAGTTTCAGTTATGCCCTTTCTGGCGAGTGTTTGGCTTGGCTCGAGGATGAGGCACAAACTAGGCCCACTTTGGCTTCAGAAGCTTCCACAAGCACGAGTAAATGACACAGGAGCACCTGACTCACCTATGCCCCTAATTTATTGCTTTGACCTTTCTTTTCAAGTTTTTTCGATGTAATAAAAGCAACTTTGATTTGTATCAGAGAGTTGGAGAACTTTATGTTAAAATCAATGAAATTAAAGTTATGAACACTAAAAATTTTCCTTTTGGTCCAAAAATGGTCTAAGTTGTAAAAGGAAAAATTTTGAACAAAATCAACTTTTATTAAAACTTTCCAAAATCATTTTTTTAAAAGGATCACCACCTGACACGCACGGAATCAATCCTCAAGATGTACAACCCTGAATGAAAAGATCAGAAAAGCCCCTGATTGAACACCACTGCTCTGTATTGTAACTAGCTCTTCTCTCCAGAATGAAGATCACAACCGAACTCTCAGATAATGGACAGACAAAGATGACCTGATCAAACACATGGACAGGACAGTTGAGTTGGAGGTGATTACGGCCGAACTTCAGGATGAAGTTGCCTATGTATCCCAAAGATGGGAATCAGGCCTTACGTAGTTCGGTTCAGGTTCAATCGAGTAGTAACTCTCTCCTTTTGCGCTTTAACTTTTGCCAAAGTCAACCTTTAGGGTTTTCAACCTTACGAGCTCAGTTTTTCTTTATTTCTAATTTTTCATGCTCTAACTTTGGCCTAGGTCACCCTTCCAAGTTTTCAGCGTAGCGAGCCTCTCAGGGATAGTATTTCTTCAACTTGTCCATGTTGATCGGTTGTGAAAATTCTAGGCTGTCTAAGTCCATGAGAATAACAGCTCCACTTAACCAGATAGCTTTGATGATGTAAGGACAAGTCCAATTGGGTCTGAACTTGCCCCTAGGGTCATGAATGGGAGCTCGGTTGTCTTTTAGCACCATATCTCCCTTCTTGAGATTCCGGAACTTAACTTTCTTGTTAACAGTCCTAGCAATTCTGCGTTGGTAACCCTGAACATGATACAATGCTTTCAGTCTTCTCTCATCAAACAGCATCAACTCCTCAAATCTGCTCTATTGCCAGTCCATCTCTGCTATCTGGCACTCAGCCATAACTCGCAGTGATAAGACTTCTATTTCAATTGGCAAAACAGCTTCTTTCCCGTAGACAAGAGAATAAGGAGTTGTCCCTATAGACGTCTGGATTGAAATTCTATAGCCCCAGAGTGCGAATGACAATTTATCTGGCCAGTCCCTGTAGACAAGAGAATAAGGAGTTGCCCTTGTAGGTCTCAACCATCTTCTACAAAATATTCTTGATGTTCTTGTTAACAGCCTCAACAGCTCCATTGGTTTACGGCCTGTATGTAGATGACTTATGGAAAGCCACATTGTATTTCTCTAACAAGTCTATCACCTCTTTCTTGAAGTGGAAGCCATTATCTAATATGATCTCGTTTGGGACTCTATATCGGCAAATGATATTGTTTCTGATGAACTTGGCCACATGTGATGCTTTCAACACCATATAGAACTGAGCTTCCACCCACTTTGTAAAGTAATCAATTGCTACCAAGATATATTCATGACCATTCGACCTTTTTGGTGTGACTGCACCGATAACGTCAATTTTCTAGACCGAGAAAGGCCATAACGAAGTCATGTTGTACAGTTTTGACGGCGAGATATTCATGCGATTGGCATGAATTTGGCATTTGTGGCATCGCCGAACAAAACCAATACAATCCTCCTCCATAGTGGACCAGTAGTAACCTTGCCTGAGAATCTTCCCGGCCAGCATCACTCCGTTCATGTGCACTCCGCACTCTTCTCCATGGATGGCCTCCATCAGGCGCTTTGATTCCTCTTCTTCGACACACAACTTGTGCATTCCCAGATGACATCTTTTATACAGTTTACCTTTGAAATGATAAATTTGACGGCCATTCGATGTATTCCCCTTTTGTCCTTGGCATTCACCCCTGGTGGATAAAGCTCATTTTTCAAGAAGTTCCAAATATCGTAATACCAAGGGTTTTTGTCATGCACTTCATCTATTGCAGCGATAGTTTCATAAGCTGGCATGTATTTCTGCTCAATGATAATCGGACGCTTCTGGACTCTAAGAGAGATGTCTACCATAGAAGATAGAGTTGCTAAAGCATTAGCGAACCTATTGTTCTCTCTCAATAGATGCGTGAAAGTCAGCTTTTCAAACCTAGGAATTAGAACATCCAGGGTCTAGTGATAAACCTTCATCTTTTCTTCTTTGACTTTCCAGTCTCCATTCGCTTAAGAAACAACTAAGTTCAAGTCCTCGATAACATCCAACCTTTTTGCCCCTAGTTCCCAAGGCGCCTTCTAAACCAACGATACACGCTTTATATTCTACTGCATTATTAGACACCTTGAACTGGAGTTTGAAGGCTAAAGGTATATGGGAGTTGTCGGGTGCTATCAGCAACACACCTATCCCATAACCATACTGATTGGACGCTCCGTCAAAGTACATCGTCCAAGTCTCCTCCTCAACTTGCAGAATGGCTTCATCTCGGAATAAGTTTTCCTCCGTTTCATCCCCTTCTATTGGGTGATCAGCCAGGAACTAAGTTATAGCTCTTCCCTTAACCGATTTGCGAGTGACATACTTGAGATCGAATTCGGAGAAAAGAAGCAACCAACGGGCTAGCCTATCCATAAGCACTAGTTTCTCAAAGAAATACTTGGTGGGGTCTAATCTCAAAACCAGGATTACAGAGTGAGCTAACAAGTAGTGCCTGAACTTCCTAGTAGCCCATACCAAAGCTAGGCAAGCTTTCTCCAACAGAATGTAGTGGGTCTCATAATCCAACATTTTCTTGCTCAAATAGTAGATGGCTTTCTCCACCCTATCTTCAGATTCCTGAGCGAGCATGCGTCCCATAGTCGTGTCTGTCATTGACAGGTACAAAATCAAAGGCTTTCCTGGCTCTGGCGGCGATAACACAGGCGAATTCCAGAGGTACTGCTTAACCTGCTCAAAGGCGAATTCACATCGATCATCCTATTAGAATTTCATCCCTTTCTTCAAGAGACCAAATAGTGGTTCACAAGTCAAGGCTAATTTAGAAATAAACCATCTTATGAATTGTACTTTACCCAGAAAGCCTCGCACCTCCTTTTCAATCCTTGGTGGTGGCATTTCTAGGATGGCCTTGATTTTGGAAGGATCTACTTCGATGCCCCTCTGTGTGATCAAAAAGCCCAGCATTTCCCCTACTGTCATGCCAAAAGTGCATTTCTACGGGTTCAACCTCAATCTGTATTCTCTGATCCGTTGAAAGAATTTCTCCAATGTGGTGTAGTGGCCCTCTCTTTCTTTGGACTTGATAATCATGTCGTCCACATACACCTCGACCTCTTTGTGGATCATATCATGCAGAATAGTGGTCACCACCCTCTGATAGGTAGCCCCAACATTCTTCAGCCCAAACGGCATAACCCGATAGCAGTAAGTACCCCACGACATAGTAAACACAGTTTTCTCTCTATCTTCGGGCGCCATCAAAATTTGGTTATACCCGGCAAACTCGTCCATAAAGGATAGCAATGCATGGCCTACAGTGAAATCCACTAACTCATTAATGTGTGGCAAAGGAAACTCATCCTTCAGACTGGCTCTATTTAAATCCCGAAAGTCTACACATACTCAAATTCTACCATCCTTTTTCGGCACTAGGACGATGTTGGCCAACCAAATCGGATATTCAGATACTAACAACAAACTTGCCTCGATCTGCTTGGTGACCTCTTCCTTTATTTTCAGTGCCCAATCCGAACAGATTCTTCATAATTTTTGCTTAACGGGTCAGGCCTCAGGGTCAAGAGAGATCCGATGCTGTATGATCTCAGGATCGATTCCAAGCATGTCTTCGTAGGACCACGTGAAAACATCTTTGAAATCTTTTAATAAAGAAACTAAGGGCTCGTGCTCCTCCGAAGACCACGTAGACCTAATCTGGACCAAACGTGGATCCTTCTCAGTACCCACATTAATAGCAATCATTTCATCAGCACAGGGTTTAGCAAACCTCTCCTCCTCTTGATTAATCAATTTTTTCAAAACCAGAGGAATTCCTTCCTCTTCATTTTCATTAAAATTCTAAAAATCTTGGTCAATACAATAAATAAGCGACACAGAGAAATACTTAGAATCGGCAGCGTTCTTATTCAGAAGACCCAGATCTTCGGTTATAACCGACTCAAAAGCAAAAGAAAAAGAGGACCTGGACAAGACCTTGGCATCTGGGTTATCACCCCTAGGAATACCGGACTCAGTCTCAGAAGAACCGGAATCTGATTCCGACTCCACAGACTTAGTGGAATTAGATTCTAGCTCATTGCCCGACTTAGAACCAGACAGATAGCCCTCACCGAGCTGCCAGATAAAAGATGGTGCCTCTGATGCATCCAAAATGCTATTGGACGGGTTCACACCTAGTTCTTCCCCAATCATGGAGATGGTAAGGTTATCCTCCAAGTTCTCTGAGTCAGCCGTAGGATCTGTAAGGAGACATGCCAGTGCTGCCCCTACTCCAAGCTCACTGTTGTCGGAGTCACTTTCCATGCTCTGTTTAGCTTCAACACTTGGTTCAGCCTTCTCCTCGGTATCACTATCTTGCAGCTGCAGGTCAAAGAAGATTTTGAACCCAGGGACATGCTGCTTTGTGGAATTTATCCTAGGCTCAGGAAATCTGTAAAAAGGGAAATCTTCTCCCTCCTGAATAAAGCGGCCATTCATCATTCCCTGGATTGGCCTGTGAATGAGCTCATAGTGTTTCTCGGCTTGCTTGGCTCTGGTCCTACCTGTCATCTCTTCCCTTTTTCTGATCCAGTCCTCTTTGGTGGGTACATAACCCAGACCAAAGACATGTGGATTGTGCGGCACGTCTATCAATGCTATGACTCCTTTCCGACCACTTCTTCCAAGTCCCATTCCTAGCAAATGTTGTAGTTCGTTCATGAAATAGACAGACTGGGCGCTGACATACATGTCCTCATCTGTGGCCAAAATGGTCTGCACTACCCGGACCTCAGCCAGAGTGAACCCTGAGAGGAATAAATCCTCCTCGCCATAAGTGATCTCCAACACTGGTGTAGTTACCTCTGGCGGTGGGTGAATGGATGAA
Organism: Camellia granthamiana; assembly: GCA_036172215.1. Taxonomy (NCBI): domain Eukaryota; kingdom Viridiplantae; phylum Streptophyta; class Magnoliopsida; order Ericales; family Theaceae; genus Camellia; species Camellia granthamiana. The sequence continues at coordinate 123,572,888 of CM069912.1, forward strand.
TTCTCGAAAACAATTGTCACTCCTTTCTTGTGAGGGTATTTCAACATTTGGTGGAGAGTAGAGGAGACGGCTTTCACAAGGTGCAGCTAGGGCCTCCCTAGCAGTAAGTTGAAGGTGGCCGGCACATCTAGAACATGGAACTTGACATCTTGCTGAGCTGGGCCCACCTGGACTCTAATTTGCACCATACCCATAACCTCACTGTTGGTATTATCATATGCCCAAATTACTTAGGTCATGGGCACAAAGTCTACTGGTCTAAGGCCAATGGCATAAGCTGTGCGGGAAGGACAGACATTGATAGCTGAACTGGTGTCTATCAACACCACTGATACCCATTTTTCCCTGCACTTAACGGATATGTACAAGGGTTTGTTGTGAGCTGAGCCATCCAACGGCAGTTCTTTGTCAAAAAATGTTAAGGTGGGCTAGGCGCCACTGGGAAGACCAATCCCACAAGTTGTTCAGGGGTAATGTCGATGGACAATTTAGCTTTATCCATTGCTAACAGTACTGCTTGTCGATGTACCTGGGAAGCCATGAGAAGACCCCAAATTGAGATGTCAGCTTGGATTTTCTTAAGTTGCTTTAGCACTACCTCTTCTTCCAGCTGCTTCTCTTTATGTTTCTCAACCTCTCTGTCTTTCCCAAATGCCTCACCTTGATCTAAGTGCGATGACTTAAAATACCGCCCACTTCTTGTCATGTGATCTATCTCTTCCGTATACCACGTGTTGTCTGGAAGGCACTCACCCCAGTCTTCGTCGGTGTGAGCCAGATGTAGATCGTCATCCCCCCACCATACACCTTCGGTAGTCGACAAACAGTTGTCTGGCTCCGTTCGGATCACTTTTACATCACAAGTATCCCTCGTAGGGTGTTGGGCCATTACAGCATCTTGGTTATCTTTAACCCTTTTTCTATTCAAACTGCTTCAGCGTAGCTTCCTGTTCTGTGTCCACAGTGCTCACAGCGCCCAGTTCCTGAGCTGAATTTTCCACGTCAGTGTTCTCCAGCAGTTTTCCCTTTTCATCTGCCCTTCCGGCCACTACAGCAATTCCTACTTTCTTTTCCTCCGGTTTCATTTCAGTTTCTTCCTCCCTATCCGACTCATCGCTCAGCCACCCAGAGTTATCGATTGATCCATTCAAATCGAACCAGCAAATTTGCACATCTCCTTGATCTTGTTCGTTAAAGAACTACAGGTTGTCTAAATCCTCCTCTAGTTCCGCCAAATCATCTAACCCTTGGCTCGGGCCATCCTTCCTAACCACATCAACCTCCACGACAGTTAGCAATACCAATTTTGGCTTGACTTAAGTAATCGGCACAATGTAGCGGCTTCGATCGTGCACCCCCTTAAGTAAATCCTCAGAGCTCCCCGGCAACGGATTCATACTTTCCTCTAAAACTAGCCTCCCTTCTACTGCAACTGTCACCACCACAGGCTTAGGTTGAAGTGCGGATGTGTCCATCATGCACAAATCTGTGCTTTTAGGAATGAACACCGTCGGTCTTGGTAGGTAGGAAGGGGTAATATATACGTTGGGGTCGTAGGGGATAGCCAGTGTATGGATTAAGTTTAGATTTTAAGGTGGAGGAACTTGATTGTGGGCCGAGAGAGGGTTTGTAGTTATATTTGGTTTCTAGGGTGGTGCAATCACCTTGTTGTCAATGAGGTCTTGAATCTCATAACGTAGTTGAATGCATTGGTCAGTATCGTGACCATGCTGCTGGTGAAATGCGCAATAATTCGTTGGGTTGTGTTTTGGTGGAAGAGGATCAGGTAATGGGTGAGGCTTTAATGGTTTAAGGTGCCCTTTTTTGACCAATACCTTCATGGCTTAAGATAGGGTCATGTAGAGTTTGGTAAAGGTCCTCTGGGATCGGGCAGGGTTGGCTGAAGTTTGTGGAGCTGTGTTAGCGAATGGATTGGCAGTCTTGCAATCTAGTCAAGCCCATCGACCGCAGGATATCTGAAAACAGCCGTAGATGATCCATGGGATCCCCTAAGCCATCGAATCAATCGATGTGCGACATTTTGAACCGATCTGGCAATGTCACTGCAGAGTCGGTATACCCGTCTTCTATGTCGGGGATGGAGTTGACACCTTGTGCTCTCTTGAATAGCTTTTTCAGCTTGTTGACCTTAAGCACGGTTGGGTCAACCTCAAATTCAAATGGAGCCTCGGTTTGATACACAGGTGTTTTAGAGGCTTGTGTTGGGATCGACTCTGCCAGGTTGCCCTGATTCTCTTAAACATTAATAGTATGGGCAGTGGCTCCGAGTACTGCGATACCCGTGGGAGGTGCATGGGATGCAGAAGCCGCTGCTAGCTGTGGTTGTTGTTGTTGTAGCTTGTTTATTACCTCAACCTGACGGGCTGTGACCTCGGCCTAACAAGCAGCGTCTTGCTGCAGGGTTTCAACTGTTTGCTGAAGATGATGGATCAATTCCTCCATACTGACTGGGGGATACTGTGCCATCAGAATTAGCGAGTGATCTCATGCTGGACTAGATGTAGAAGACTGTCCTTGAGCCTAACTGGATGCAGGTAAATTGAGGGGTGACTGCTATAAAAACTGGATCGGTGAACTCTGTCGGACTCTCCTCCGTCTCGTAACTGGTGGGAGTAAAGTAAACACGGGCTGTCCCCTAGCAAGATCTCCAGCTTTGCAAAGCCTTCTTACTCGGGTCCAGAGCACTTGGGGGATATCTGAACTTTCTGAAGCTATGGTGTTATACTACCTAGCAAAAGAAATAAAGAAAAAAGAAAGCAGTAATTAGAAACCACACAGCACCCCAGCTACTGATGTTAACAACACACAGATGTAAACAAAGCTGTAGGACTGTACTCAACACTAAATTCTGCCCCCCAAAACGAATACTAAACTTGTAACTGATACGAACATTCATGTACTGTTTCACTGTAAAGCACACACCAGTTAAGTGAGAGCCAAAACACCCCTATGAGGAGGTGAGGTTACCCTGTCCTAGTTTCGTCAGGAACTAGGGTTCACTATTCAAACAAAGCGATTTCACGCAATCCTATATTCGAGTAAGCATCATGTCCTAGTTTGGAACAGTCTCTATAGCTTTTCGATGTGCAACTAGGCCGATTGGTCAAAAAAGTACCTTAGCAAGACTACCTAATATCTCACACTTAACACCGAGAAGTGAAAGGAGAATCAAACAGTAAAGCGGTAGTCCAAATCCAAGGGCTGTGTTCCCATCATGGCAGAGCCCGTGACTGGTCAGCCTTTTGGCAAGGTTTTCGAGCGAGCCTCTGGCAAACCGTCCAGGAATAGCAGATGGCAAACACAGTGACTTAAACGTACCAATGCAAATGCAATGCAAAGAAACATATGAGTGTAGATAAAATTTCATATCATGAAGTTCGAGTCAAGTTCTCTAAATTCTCCAGTAGAGTCGCCAAAAATTGTAGCTCGACTTTTCGTGCCCCCTTTCAGAAGACAAATAAGCCCTACTGTATCAGACTCCCACGGTTCTGAATCTGATCTCACAAGTGTAATATGAAATTTTTGCCAGATACAGAGTTGTCACCTAAATGTTTTTTGGGAAATCTAGGAAACCCATGACTCGTGCCAAAGGCCACGTGTCCGTCATCACCAAGATTGTCTCGACTCAGGAACTTAGGTACAAGAGGGAAAGGTCATGAATTGAGCACCCCCGCTCGCCCGATCAAAGATCAGCCTCTACTAATCATGATATGAATCTTATTTACATCATATGCTCTTGTTTTAGTTATTAGACTAACTTTACTATGCGATGCACACACACACAAGTATAGACTAATTCGCAAGAATTGGAACATTTCGATTCATGTTTGTTTTGAATATGTACCACTTGAAAAAGTGATCGCATATGAACATTACTCAAATTATTCCAATTTTCAAGCAATTAGCCCTCATCCACAAGCATTCAAGCAATTATAGCACTTAAGCAATTAGCCTCATGGCAAGTATGCTAGACATGGCAACAATTGCACACATGCAATATGCTAAAACGAGTAAAGGCTCACCTAGTACTCCAAGCCAAAAAAAAAAATGATAAAGTTAGAAAGATGCATGATCCTAGCTAGGCAATATGAATAATACAACACTGTAGCTCGACTTTTTCGTGCCCCCCTTTCGGAAGTCAAAATAAGCCCTACAATTCGGACTCTCACGGTTCTGAATCTAATCTTACAAGTGCAATGTGAAATTGATAAACACCAAAGAGTCTAAATTCGACAAATCTTTTGGAAAATCGATTTTGAATCAAAAATGCCAAAATTGAACTGCTTTTCCAGATACAGAGTTGCCACCTAAATATTTTGTTTTGGGAAAATTTAGGAAACCCATGACTAGTGCCAAAGGCCACGTGTCTGTCATCACCAAGATTGTCTTGGCTTGGGAACTTAGATACGAGAGGGGAAGGTCATGAATACATTTGAGCACCTCCGCTTGCTTGATCAAAGATTGGCTTCTACTAATCATGATATGAATCTTATGTACATTATATGTTCTTGTTCCGATTTATTAAGCTAGCATTACTATGTGATACGCACACACAAGTATAGACTAACTTGCAAAAATTGGAACATTTCGAGTCATGTTTGTTTCAAAATTGTTTCGAAATATGTACCACTTGAAAAAGTGATCGCATATGAACATTACTCAAATTATTTCAATTCAAGCAATAAGCCTTCATCCACAGGCATTCAAGCAGTTTATCACTTAAGCACTTAGTCTCATGGTAAGCATGCTAAACATGGCAACAATCACATTCATGTGATATGCTAAAGTGAGTAAAAGCTCACCTAGTACTCCAAGCCAAAAAAGAGAAACAAGTTAGAAAAAATGCATGATTCCTAACTATGCAATATGATTAATGCAACATATGCAATATCCAATCTAAATAGGCTCGGCTTCTAATAAGGCATATAAATCAATGAAATAACATGTGGTCTAAACACATATTCAAAAAAGTATAAGCAATAACAATGCAATTAGAATGATGAACCAAGACTTGGTGTATGCAATACAAGCGGATGCAAACATGGAGTATGCTAAACAAAACATGATATCCCTAAACTAACCATCATAAGCTAGTAAATAAAAGGGAGAAAGACATGGGGTTAGAAGACATACACGTTATTACAATATTGCGCTCTCACGAAGGAGAGTCCGAATAAATAAACTAGCTAACTAGTTAAGCTAAGCTAATTAATTAACTATTACAAAACGAAATGAACAAATAACTAAACTATTTAACTAATTATTACAAACTGAACTAATTAACTCACTATTCTGGCTAATCAAATTACAACACTTTACAAAATTAACTAGCTATAACTAATTATTACAACAAATATTTAAACTTAAACAAGCTCGGAATGTGAAGAATGCTTATGCACGTGCTCGGTTTCCACCCGAAAAGCGACTGTTTTACTTCCGGAGAGTCTCTGTTGTACAATAGAATACTAACATTGTTGCCCACTTCCAGAATAACTCTGCTTTGCTTCACAAACACACTGCTGAATTTTGCATCAGTAGCCGGCCGGCCAGTGATGAGGATTGCCGGCCACCAATGATGACCGGCCAACCATCAAAGGTGGTCTGCCGGCCATCTGCTGGCCATGGAAAGTGGTCTGCCGGCCATTGCTGCCCAGTTTATCTTGCTACAACAAAGAACAAACAGAGCATACACAGCATATTTTCAAGGGTTGTCTGCACAACTCACCCCCTTTATCATGAACAAATCAAGGGAGAGACAGGACTTGGTCCACAAACTGTGATAACCCTGTTCCGTACCATGCTAATTGGTCTTTATTATAAATGTGATTATGTGTCTGATATGATTTTGTGTGCCATTTATGTGAATATATGTGATTTTGAATTTCTATCTGTTCACCGTAGGAAAATCTGTTTGACTTTTTGCTTTGGAAATTAAATTGAAGGCCTTATCGGCCACAAAACCCGAAATTGATTACGCCATTGTGATTAGCGTAATTTTTAGAACTTACGGTGAAATTTAATTGAAAATTGATTCGAATCAAATTAAATAGATTAAATTAATGATATAGTGCCTAATTATTTAATATTCATAAAAGTAATTAAGGGAACTTATATAAAATGAGCACTATACACTCAACTCCTCTCTTTTTATCCATTTTGGCTGAAATTACTCTAAGGAGAGAGAGGGGGGGTCGACTAGAGAGGGGAAGAGGAAGAATTGTGCAAGTTTGGCTCAAGGCTTGAGAATTGGAGGTTGAACTCAAGAATTAACCATAGTTTGGAAGATTTGAGCCTCTAAGTGAGTAAATTCATGGATTTTAGTTTGTAACTTTGTGAATTCAAAGTTGAATGATGATAAGGAACATGAATTGAATTGATTATGATGAGAATGAGTTAGTTTTGATAAATTGGAAGTCAATATGCACATGCATGTAGGAAATTGCCATGAATTTGTATGTTTGAGCTTGAAATATATGATCCATGTTGAATCTTTGATTGAAGTTCATGTTTGTAACCATCTCTTCATCATCTAAGTTGAGAATGAGGGTTATATCTCACATGCATGAACAATTCATGAGAGTATGAGTTTTGAATGCATGAATTTGTTATGTTTGAAATAAGTTTGGTGTAATTTGGGACATGCATGTGATTAATTTGTGAAATTGAGCTTCATAATGTAATGAATTTGGTATTGGATCATGTTGGTACATGTATATGTGAAGTTTGAGCCATAATATGCAAGATATGTTGATTTGAATGCAAGTTTGAAGCCCAAGAACAATCCTGGATTTTCCAGAATTTGGGATGTCCGCTCGAGCGGGAAATACGAGCTCCCAGAACTTTTTGCAGACATGATGTCCGCTCAAGTAGGGAAATTCACGCTCGAGCGTAAAAAGGAGGCAACCAGTACTTTTGTAGACCTAATGGGTCCGCTCGAGCAGCAAAGTCCACGCTCGAGCGGGGACCCCTATTTCTGAAATTTTGTAAATGTGTTATGTGTTTGATTTTCCGTTCTCTTTCACTTCTAAGTACTCTTAGGCATGCATTAAGCATTGTAAATGAGTTAAAAGGATAAGAATGAAGCCTAAAGAGGAATATGTGAATTAAAAACGGATTGAATTGTTTATGACCCATTGTGTTCATGGAATGTGTAGGGTCGAGCTCCAGGGCAAATCATTCAGTCGATCACTGTGAGTAATATCTTAATAAAGATATCTGAAGTATGTTATTTGTCCAATTACTTACTTCTATGTAAGTCTTATAAGTTCGTTAATTCGAATGAATGGGCCGAAGGCCAGTTTGACATGAATAAAAGTATGAATGGGCCAAAGGCCAATCTGACATGAATAAAAATATGAATGGGCCAAAGGCCAGAGTTTGACATGAACGAAAGAATGGTTGGGCCAGAGGCCAGTCTGACATAAATGAAAGAATGAATGGGCCAAAGGCCAGTCTGACATGAATGGGCCGAAGGCCGTTTGACATGAATGGGTTGGGCCCGAAGCCGTTCGATGTGTTTGGAACCGCAGTTACTTGACCTATGTATATATATATTAGATAGAAATATGAATTGGGCCCAAGACCGTTTGGTGTATATTGTTCTAAGTACCGTTCATGTAACTTCTTTATTTGATATTATTCACTGGGCTTTCGCTCACGTTCATTCATATGTCTGTAGGTGAGCCAAGGGAGGTCCAAACCCAGCCTCAGTGAAGTTTGTGCGGAACAACCAAGGTTTTGAAGAGTCAGCCCATACGTCTCACGCACGAGACTCGTCTTCGCCCTTTTGCTATTTTGTTATATTTTATCATGTTGGCGAGGACTTTGGACTACAATTGTATATAAGTTTTGGTTAGGCTGACTAGGACTTGGATGATCCTGTATGTACAGCACTTTATGTTATTGCATATTTTGATGTGAGTTATTAACATATGTGCATGTGGTTTGTTATGACGTGCCATGTAAGCACAGTTCTATGGATGAAAGTTTGAAATTGCTTCCGTTTGGCTCCCTTTACTCTGATGAGTTATGTCTGGTTTGGTTCAAGGCCGTAGGTAATCTTGTGATTACTGGCCGATTATGTCCTTAACCCATGGGGGCAGGTTCGGGTCATGACACAAACCATCAACTCAAGCAATTTCATTGCATGATGGCTCATGAACCAAGGTGTGTAAGTTCAATAAATGCAACAAAATAAGACTCTAACCTCTTCCCTTTCATGAATTGATCAAGGAAAGTGGTGACCTTAGAAACTTGAACCATTTCATCACTAATGAGTATGAAATGCCTCAAGCTTCCATGTATTCAATTAATGTTCGATTGAATACAACATTTTTTATTGTCTTTCACCATTTTTAGCCTCAATTTTATTTACTCATTTTAGTTTACCAACCATCCTTTAATTCAATTGAGTCCAAAGGGTGAGTTTAAGTCCTCTAATGGAAAGAAGGCTCAAACCAAAAGTTATCTTAGGCATGAAAGAGACATCATACCATTGGTAATAAACCCCCTAAGGGATTAAACCATTAAGCATGACACATCAATCTCATGCTTAAAATAACAAGAGGCTTGAAACAATTCTCAAAGCAAAACAAAAGCCAAGAAAGGAGGGAGGTTACAGAGATTATTAGTGTTGAAAATGAGTGAGAAAAGCATAAATAAATGCTATCAACTCAAAGGAACTGATGTCTAAGGCCTAGAACACCAAACTCATGAGGACTATTACATTACAAGTATGCAAAACAAAGCCCAAATGCAACAAATAGCCCAAAACAGTGCTAAAACAAGTCTAATACAGTCTTAAAATATGCTGGAATTGAACTAAAAAAGTCTAGATTAACATGCTAAAACATGGCACAAACTAGACTAGTAAGCAAGACACAAGGAGGGGAGGCTAACCCCTCCAAATTTGGACTTCAAAACATGATTTTGGCCACTAAAAAAGCTCTAAAAATTAGTGTTTAAAAACTTAAAAAAAGATACTGAAATGGTGGAAAACACAAGGGCAAAGGCCTTCAAAACAAGGTACAAAGAAGGGCTATTAACCCCTCAACCTTTAATGGGCTTAAAACCCAAGCTTCAGCCCAAAAACACGGAGTTTTTATAGCCCAAAAACAGTTTGAAAACAGCAAGAATAATAGTAGAGAAAGCAAGCAAATAAGTAAAGCCTTATACCTCTTGAAGAGAATAAGTAATTCAAGCAACAAAACCAAGACAACACACCCTTCAAGAGCTCAAACCAAGCTCAAACGCACCTCAGCTCAAAGATGAGAAGGTTTGGTTAAGGCTATATAGGCAAAGGTTAAGGATTTGTAGGCAAAAGTGTAGAGATTTGTTAGAGAGAGAGAATTGTAGAGAGGAAAAATTTTGATCTCAAAATTTTCTAACCTTAAAACAGGAGAGGAAGATCTCCTATATATAAAAAACATGAATTATCTACAAGGATATCCAGCCCTACACGTGTGTGAAGATGCATGCATCTGTGCAAACAACTGGCACAGCTGGCATAAAGTATCTGCAAAAGAAACTGGTAACCAGCCAACCATCAGTGGTGTCCAGTCGGCCATCACTGGTGGCCGGCTGTAGACACCCCATTTTTGACCGACCTTAAGACTCAGACGTCACCGATTGAGCGCTTGGTGATGTTGCATATCGTGCTCGTTCAGAGATTTCAGAGTCTCGGCTGCGAGCCTTGCCTCCGGACTTCCAGACTCTTTCATGCTTTGCCTCGGTTTGCGAACCAAGCTCGGTTTTCTCTGTTTCTCTTCCAGAAGGGAAGGAGAGGTCTCGTAGACCATCTCTCAGTGGCCATAGGCTACGTTTCATGGTCGTAGGCCATTTTGCCCGTTTGGAGTCCGGTTTCCGGTTTTTCGGAGCCGTTGGCCGTGTGCCTCAGTTCGGGACCGCTTAACCATCTCCGTTTGCTCTGGTTTTTGGCATGCACCTTATTTCCTCCCTTTTGAGGGACACTGTGGTCCGAGAGATCGACTTCGTGGTCGAACACCCCTTCCGGTGTCTAATAGTCAGTTTTCGGGGCCCCGGGCTGCGCCTTTTGGCCCCCGAACCTTCATTTTGCATCGGTTTTGGTTCATTTTTGGTGGGGACCTCTGTTTCATTGTTAGAGAGGCCGTAGAGGGGTGGGAGGCCAGTAATTGTTCTGACAACCAGTTTTATTCCTTCATCGCCCTCCGTCGCCCGTTTTTCTCACTTCAAAGCCAGTGTTGACCACCCTAAGGCCACTTTTTCTTGCCCTAAACCACATATTTGTGTTGTAGACACCTGGGAGGCCACCAATATCACATGGCTGGCCAGTAATTGTGTGTAACCCTTGTGAACCCCTCCTAAAAGTGGCCTTTTCTCTCTCCTGGTTCACTTTCTCCAATTTTTGACCACATGGTTGTGTTGTGCACACATGGGAGGCCAGCTTTTTGGCATGGCCGGCCACTAATCTCACTTGAACCTTTTGACCCTTGGCCGACCGACCATGGGGAGGGCCAGCCGGCCAACTAAACCCTAGCAAACCAGCCGGCCTTGCTCCTCACTGTTGGTACATTACAAATATACCCTCCTTTTCCCCCCAGATTTTGTATCCGGGGGGCCAACCTTTTTGGGGGAAACTTGAATTGTTTTCCCCCCCATTTTTCCCCCCTTTTCTCACCCTCTTTTGCCTATATAAACAGCCTTCCAGCTGTGTCTTAGGGGTTGGAAAAATTGCCTAAGAGCCTTGCATACATACATTCTCCATCTCTCTCATTCAACCATCAAAACACCCTTGGTCCTACACCCTTTACTCTACAAGCCATAGCTCCATACCTCCAACCTCCATTGCAGCCATTTGGAGCTGTTTTCCAGAGGCAAGGAGCACATTTTCTCAAGCCAAGAGGCTGTTGAAGATTGTGCTACAAGGGTAAGCTTCATTTCCCTCTTTTTGGTCCTCATTTTGCTCAATATATTAGCCATACTTGCTTGCATATTTGGGCTCCGACCCTAACTAAAAATAGCATTATTTTGATCTTGTTTTCATGTTTGTTTAAGTGCCTCTCCCTGTTTGAGGCTTCTTTTTTACACTTGCTTATTTACCTCTCTTGTATGCCTCTTTCTTACATAGTATTTTAGGCCTACTTGTAAACTGTTTTGAGCTTGGTTATAAACTGAAAAGTGGCTTATTTTGAGCCCTTATTCAACATTGTTGAAGGGCTCTTCACTGTTTGAGGCTTCCTTTTGCCACTTGCTTCTTTATCCCTCTTTTGGCCTTATTTTTGCATGCTTTGTTAGCCCCTCGTGCTTATATTTTTGGGCTCTGGTCCGAACTGTAAATAGTCTTATTTTGACCCTCTCTTCATGTTTTATCAAGGGTCTTTTGTTGTTTGAGGCTTCCTCTTTGCTCTTTGTGTTTAAACCTCTTTTTAGGCCTTATTTTGTATAGTATTTTAAGCTTGCTTGTGCACTGTTTTGGACTTGTTCATAAACTGTAAAATATCATGTTTTGGGCCCCTCTTAAATATTGTTGAAGGGCCCTCCTCTGTTTGAGGCCGGAAGCCATCACTTACTTCTTTGTCCCTCTTTTGGCCTTTTTCTTGCATAATGTTTTAGGCCTACTTGTGTCTATTTTTGTGGCTTGTTGTAAACTGTAAAGTGATTCATTTTGATCCCCTCTTCAACTTTGTTGAAAGGCTCTTGGCTATTTAGGTCCAGCAGCTGCTACTTGCTTCATTATCTCTCTTTCGGGGCCATTTTTGCATGCTAGCTTAGCCATTTTTGTGTTCACTGTTTGGCCTTGCTTAAAGCTGTAAATATGCTTGTTTTGGGACTGCCTTGATTCTGTCTTTAGACTTCATCTTCAAATAATGCATGATTTGCATAGCTATAGGTCATTGCGTATGCCTAGTTTTGAGCTTCGGGTCTCATTCCATGCATCGGGTGCCATGTTTCCATGTTTTGGGGCTGTTTTGCATCATATTTTGCTACTGAAATTTGCATGCTTGTATGCCATATTCCATGCCTTGCCATGCTTTGTTAGAGTGGCATTTGTGCCTTAGGTTCGGTCCTCAGTTTGCGTGCACGTGTGCGCGCATCTCGAGTGTCTCATTTTCATCTATATGGCCTCCTATGTAAGTGTGGCTGAGGTCCACTTGTGTTGGTGTAAGTCCATTATGCATCGTGTATGCCATTTCATTTCATAGCATTGTGTATGCTAAGTTGTATGTTAGCGCATTGTGTATGCCATGTTACCTCGCGCATTGTGTATGCCATTTCATAGCATTGTGCATGTTAGGTTGTATCTTAGATTGCATTCATGCATATCATGCATATTGCATTGCGTTCAAGATAGGAGTTAGCCCGAGCACGGGAAACGAGGGACGTTTCGTACTCTGAGTGACGGAACGTGTCTCAATTCCCGGTCGCCGACACTCCGGATTAACCATGATGGAGTCTCGGTCTTGTTTTGTTTTCATGTGCATTCATTTCATATTGAGTTGTGCAATTCGACTCCTCGGCCATCATGCATCGAGATGCGTGATTGGTGGCATGAGAATCGAGATATGCATACATATGTGAAAATACAATGCCATGCCCCTTTCTTGCTCTCTGTTGCAGCAAATCAAGAATCAGTAACCTTTCAGAGTTTGGCGCGCTTTCCAAGAATGATTGCAAAACAGAGGCTAATTGGGGCGTCCTAGTGGATTTCCGCGCAAGGCAGCCCAAACATACATCATTCATCAGAGTTGAGGCAGTCCCTGGCTTGCATGCCAATTTAATGCTTTCCTAGTTAAATTTGTTATTTAATTTGGGTTTTGTACATATTTGGACTATATTATTTATTTGGACTGTACTATTTATTCGGGACTGAATTATTTATTCGGACCCTCTGCGCGAGGGCAAAATTGTAATAAGCGTGCGTGTGTGTGATGTATGTCTTCCAACCCCACGTCTTTCTTCCCTTTTATTTACCTGCTTATGATGGTTAGATTAGGGCATGTTTCAATTAGCATACAGTATGACAGCATGTCTGCATTCATTTATCTGTCTTGCATGCACCGGGCTCGGCGCACCATACTAACTGCATCTGTATTTCAATTCCAAATTGAATACTTGTTAGCTGTAGCATCCCATATGCCATGTTTAGGATAGCCGAGCCTGCTATAGTTGCATCATCGCATGTGTTGCATTAGGCATTTCTGTATACTTAGGATCATGCATGGATTTCTAATCAGTTTCTGTTTTGGCTTGGAGTACTCGGTGAGTTTTATGCTTTAGCATCCTTGCATGCGTGTGAGTGACTGCCATGAATAGCATGCTTACCATGAGGCTAACTGCTTATGTGATATAACTGCTTGAATGCCTGTGGGTGAAGGTTGGGTTACTTGGATTGGAACAAATCGTCAACTGTGAGTTTTAAGCCCACTAGATAGTGGCAAAACCATCTTTTTCTAAGCCCACCTGAGGGTGGCAAAATCTGCATTTTAGGCCTACTTGCGAGTAGCAAACCATCTTTCAAAAACAAACATGAAGTGTTTTGTTCCAATTCAGGCAACCCGGTCTATACTTATATGTTGTGCGCATCACATAGTAAATCTAGGCTAATAACCGGAATAAGAACGCACAATGTTTTCAAAACTTGATATCATGGTTAGTAGAGGCCGATCTTTGATCGGGCGAGCGGGAGTGCTCACGAAGTGACCTTCCCCAATCGTACCCAAGTTCCCGAGCCGAGGCAACTTTGGTGATGACGGACACGTGGCCTTAGGCACGAGTCAGGGTTTCCTAAATTTCCCAAAAATAAAATATTTAGGTGGCGACTCTGTATCTGGCAAAGCAGTCCATGTTTGGCACTTCTTTCAAAAAAATCTGTTTTCTCAAAACGATTTGTCGGATTTGGACTCTTTGGTTCAAGATTTAGAACCGTGACACAAATCGAGTCCGAGCTGTAGCGAGGTCCCCCGGGGGCTTGTTACAGTTTCTGGCGACTCTGCTGGGGACTTAGAGAACTTGACTCGAACTCATGATATCTGGTTTTGACTACACTTGTGTGTTTCTTTGCATTGCATTTGCATTGGTGTGCCTAGGACACCGTGTTTGCCATCTGCTATTCCTGAACGGTTTGCCGGAGGCTTGTCTTGTCAAGGCATGACCATAAGGTTGACCGGTTGTGGGCTCTGCCAGTATGGGAACACAAACCCCGGTTTTACCGGGGCACCCTTTTTGACCATTCGACCTAGTGCATATCGAAATCCATAGTGACCATTCCAAACTAGGACAGGTTGCTTACCTGATATAGGTTGTTTGAAACCGCTACGTGCGTAGTGAAACCCTAGCTCCTGACAAAATAGGACAGGGAAACCCTACCCCAACATAAGGGTGTTTTGGCTCTCACTTGCTTGTTATGTGCTTTAGAGTGCGTCTCTACAGGAATGCATGTATCGGTTTATGAGTTTGGGCATCAGGCCTGCGGGCATTAGTCAGTGTTTGAGAATCAGTTATCTGCGGGTATCAGATTCAGTTTTCGGGGACAGTGATTCAGGGATAATGATCAGTGTTGGAGGACAGTGTGTATTCAGCTTATCGACCGTGTGTTATTATGCCCAGCCGTGTGTTGTGTATTTATTTTAAGCTGTTATGCTGTCCATTTATCTGGTTGTTTATTTCCTTATTGCTTTATTTATCTTTTTGCTAGGACAGTTTTAGCACAATTGCTTCCGACCTAGTAGATATTCCCCAAGCACTTTGGACAAGAGGTCGTCGGCTCAATCGATCTGAGGATCTGGTTGACGGACAGCCAGTGTTCCATTCTCCACCCCCCGTTGTCAGGAGAAGTCTGAGGAGGCGCAGTGTGTCTGAGCAGAGGTTACCAGAACAGTGGTCTACCCTAGCAGTGAACAGTCAGGTTGAGGTTTCAATATCTGCCATAGAAATACATATACCAGTCAGTTAGCAGGATCAGCAGAGCGTAGCCGGAATGGAGGAAATGATGCGCCAAATGCAAGAGAGCATGAGACAAATGCAGGAGGACGCTGTCCGCCAAGCGGAGTTCTCTAAACAGCAGGCCACAATCATGGCCTAGCAGGCTGAACTCATCACCCGGCTCCAACAGCAAACCGGAACATCAACCTCACACCCAGCACCTCCTCCACCAGGGGTCCCGTTACCCGAGCAGGCACCTACTGTTCAGAATGCCCTGCCAAACACCCAGAATACCTTACCAATGTCCAGAACATCCAAGGGGACACAGACCTTCCAACGGGGCCAGCTCCGCCCCCACTTCTGCCTCAACTGTCCAAGACCCATACACCCGCCAACCACCCGGACTCTCCCTTCGAGTTCGAAATAGACCATACAGCGCTGAAACTGAGCAAGCTCAAGAAGTTATTCAAAAAATCCCAAGGAGTAAAGGCTATTCCGGATATCGAGGACGGATATACCGATGTGGCTGTGACCTTACCAGATAGATTCAAAATGCCGCAGATTGATCGCTTCAATGGATCCGGGGATCCCATGGTCCACCTCCGGCTATTTTCAGATATATTGCGGCCAATGGGCCTAACCAGACCACAGAAGCTTTCGCTATTCGGCCGGACCCTCTTGGGTGTGGCCGCCATCTGGTATGCGAAGCTGGAGGATGATGTCAAAAGGAGTTGGGACGAAATGGCTGAAGCCTTTGTTGCGCAATACTCTTACAATACCCAGATTGAGATTACAACCCGTGATCTCGAAACGACAAGGTAGGAGCCCAAAGAGAGCTTCTCAGATTTCGTAACCCGGTGGAGGGCGAAGGCCTCGATAATGACTTTAAGGCCCACCGATAAGGACCAGATCAGGATGATTGTGCGCAATCTCCAACCAAAATTGATGCAGAAGATGATTGTGCTCCCCTTTCCCACTTTTTCAGATCTACACGAGATGGGGGTACAAATTGAAGATGCAATGAAACAGGGTCTGATCGACCAAGATCGGGAACAGCCTAGGAGGACCTTTAACCGTAACAACAATGCAGGCCCGAGTGGCGCTGCAACTGCAAGAACTTCGGAGGTGAACATGGTCACCACCATTCCCCCTCCCCTTCCGAAACCCATGGCAGCCACACCTTTCTCCGGTGCATCCGGAAGCAATACCCAAACCACTAAATACCAACCCAGAGGCCAAAGAACCTTTACACCCCTGTATATGCCCCTGTCCAAAGCTCTAGGGGTATTAATCAGGAAGAAGCATTTGACGCCCCTGGAGCCGAGGCCACTACCAAATCCACTACCTCCCTCTCATGACCCAGCTAGATACTGCGCGTATCACCAACAGCACGGTCACGACACCGACCGTTGCTTTAGATTGCGTCACGAGATCCAGGACCTTATTGACAAACAGGTGATCGCGCCTCCCGACAAACCCAACGTCACAACAAATCCTCTCCCACCACATAACTAAGCTCCCCCTCCCAACAGAATCAACTTCATCCAAACTGGGGTCGTGTCTCACGATCCTAGTATCTACATCACCCCATCCCACCTACCTAAGCCGAAGGTGCTCCTTCCCGACTGCACCGACTCTTTGTGCATGTTGGACATCTCCACAACCCAACCAGAGCCAACGGTGGTGACCATCGAAGATGGGGCAGGGCAGATTTCAGAACAAAGTGGAATTGTTGAGTCTGGGATTGAACAGTCTGGGAATTTCGCTGGGGAAGCCTATGATTCGAGTGAGTACATTCTGTCAGTAGGCCAGATTGGTTCGGGTATAAAATTGTCAGAAAAGGCAGAACTGTGTGTGATCCGGGGGGATGGATTTGAGCAAGGGGCAAATGATTTGACAACTATGGAGGAGGACTTTGCCAACCTCCAATTTTTAGATGACCAAGAATCAGAGGGCGCGGCAGTCAACTTGTTTGATTATGAGGAATCGGCAGAGGCCACTGGATGGCTAGATGATCAACCAGATGTTGTGGAAGAGTTCCAACTAGAACAGAGCCCAGTAGGGGCAGGGATACTAGCTGTGGCCGAAAGGGCCGAGAGTCAGAATACATTGCCGGAGAGCGCTGGTACGAAGAATTCCGCTCGAAACTGGGATAATGTGAATGCAGGAAAAGCTGGACAACAAACTGCGCTAACGCAGGCAGAACAAGAAAAATTTTGGGATTCTGAGAGGATCCGGAAAGCCAAAGCCCATGAAGGGATTGAGAGTGCTGTGGGCACAAAGACAGAAGATGCTGCGAGCATGTGGACTGGAAGTACTGCGGGTACAATCACGCCGGAGCCAGACAGATGTTTGTTGGCCACTCACAGGATGTGGTGGGAAGACGATGATTTATGTCTTTCCCACACAGACGAGGATTGGGGAAGCAATCAACCAGATGACACCTGGTATCTCGATGAGGTTGATCACATGACAAGAAGTGGGCGGTATTTCAAGCCCCCGCACCTAGACCAGCCAGAGGCATCTGGGAAGGACAAGGAAGCTGAGAAGCAGAAAGAGAAACAACTTGAAGAAGAAGCTGTGCTGAAGCAATTAAAGAAAATACAAGCAGATATCTCCATCTGGGGGCTGCTTATGGCTTCACGAGTGCACAGACAGGCTGTCCTATCTGCTATGGACAAAGCCAAACTCTCTATAGATACCACACCAGAGCAACTGGTTGGGCTGGTCTTTCCGGGAGAAGGTTCCCCGGCATTATCCTTTTCAGACAAAGAACTGCCGCCTGAGGGCGCAAATCATAACAAACCCCTCTACATTTCTGTGGAATGTAGAGACAAGTGGATACCAGTGGTACTTGTTGATACCGGGTCCGCCATCAACGTCTGCCCGGCCAGAACAGCGTATGCAATTGGGTTGAAGCCCGTGGACTTCGTACCGACTACTCAAGTGATCAGAGCCTATGATAATACTAGCAGAGAGGTGATGGGGACTGTCAAAATTCAGACCCAGGTTGGTCCAGGACAACACAACATTGAATTCCATGTCTTGGACGTTCCCGCAACCTTCAATCTACTCTTGGGGCGGTCGTGGTTGCACCAAGTGAAGGCAGTCTCTTCCACTTTACATCAGATGTTGAAGTACCCTCACGGGAAGGGGGTGGCTATTGTCTTCGGGAATTCGTCTATCCATCCGCCGCCAGAAGTGTCCACACCAGTCTTGGAGATCGAGCATGGCACGGAGGATGTGTTCTTATCAGGGTTCACTCTGGCTGAGGCTCGGGTGATGCAGAATATCATGGCTGTGAATGAAGGAGTGTACGTCAGTGCTCAATCTATCTACCTCATGAACAAGCTACAACACATCCCCAGGATGGGATTAGGAAGAAGCGGCCGGAAGGGCGTCGCAGCATTGGCCGAAGTGCCACACAACCCTCATACCTTTGGATTGGGTTATCTGCCTACCAAAGAGGACTGGGTAAGGAAGGGAAAAGAAATGGCAGGAAGAGCCAAAGCGAAGAAGGCAGGGAAGCCTTTTGACTTAATGCACAGGCCCATTCAGGGTACCCTGAACGGACGCTTCGTCCGGGAAGGGGAGGACTTTCCGTTTTGCGGCTTCCCAGAGCCATGGCTGAACGCGGAGAAGAAGCACGTGCCAGGTTTCGAGATCTTTTTCGACCTGCAATTACCCGGGGAGGATGTTGCCGAAGAGCAGACGGACCCATCAGCTGAGGTTGAGCAGTGTAAGGCAGTGGACTCCGAGGGCACTGAAATTGAAATGGGGGTAGCACTGGCAAGTCTACTTTCAGATCCTCCGATCGACCAAAAGTGCTTGGGGGATAACTTTTCGGTTTCCATGATTGGGGATGAAACGGCTGCGAGCCTACCAGCAGCTATCTTGGATGCATCTATCGCACCCTCTCTCACTTGGCAATTTGAAGAGGGATTTTTGTCCAGCAGTACCGGGTCAGGTAGTGAGCCGGAATCTGATTCCACCGAGTCTTATGAGTCGGAATCAGGTTCCAGCTCGACTGAGTCTGAGTCTGGTAATCTTGGGGATGATAACCCGGATACCACAGTCTTGTCCAGGTCGTCTTTTTCTTTCTCATTTGTGTCTGTTGTAACCGAGAATCCGGACGATTTGGATGAACTTAATGAGAATCAAGTAGCTGTGGTTTCTGAGTACTTTTCTGTGCCCTTGATTTATTGCATGAACTCAGACTTTCAAAATTTTGATGAAAACGACGAGGAAGAAATTCCTCCGGTTTTGCAACGCTTAATTGAACAAGAGCAGGAGAGATTTGTCAAACCCCTGATAGATGAAATCATTACCGTGAATGTTGGTACTGAGGAGGACCCGCGGCTGGTCCAGATCGGGTCCACGTTGTCTTCGGAGGAACGCGAGCGCTTAGTCGCTTTATTAAAAGATTTCAAAGATGTTTTCGCGTGGTCCTACGAAGACATGCCTGGAATCGATCCTGAGATTGTACAGCATCGGATCCCTCTTGACCCCAAGGCCCGACTAGTCAAACAGAAACTCAGGAGGATCCGCCCGGATTGGGCTCTCAAGATTAAGGAAGAGGTCACCAAGCAAATCGACGCAGGCTTCCTGCTGGTATCTGAATATCCGACTTGGTTGGCCAACATCGTTCCGGTGCCAAAGAAAGATGGCAGGATCCGAGTGTGCGTGGATTTTAGGGATTTGAACAGAGCTAGTCCGAAGGACGATTTTCCCTTACCGCATATTGATGAGTTGGTGGATTTCACAATAGGGCACGCGTTGCTTTCATTCATGGATGGCTTCTCCGGCTACAATCAGATAGTAATGGCACCAGAAAATCGGGAAAAGACTGCATTCACCACCCCGTGGGGAACATACTGTTATAGAGTCATGCCGTTTGGGTTAAAGAATGCTGGAGCTACTTATCAACGGGCCGCGACCACAATATTACATGATATGATCCACAAGGAGGTTGAGGTGTACGTGGACGACATGATTGTCAAGTCCAAAGATAGAGAGGGCCACTACACCGCCTTGCACAAGTTTTTTCAAAGGATCAGAGAATTTCAGTTGCGGCTGAATCCTCAGAAATGTACATTCGGTGTTACAGCGGGAAAAATGCTGGGGTTTCTGATTACGCAAAGAGGCATCGAAGTCGACCCTTCCAAAATCAAGGCCATCTTAGAAATGCCACCACCACGGACTGAAAAGGAGGTGCGAGGCTTTCTGGGTAAAGTACAATTCATAAGACGGTTTATCTCAAAATTAACCTTGACTTGTGAACCACTTTTTGGTCTTCTGAAGAAAGGCAAGAAGTTCCAATGGGACGGCCGATGTCAAGCTGCGTTTGAACAGATTAAAGAATATCTACAGAACCCGCCCGTTTTATCACCACCAGAACCAGGAAAACCGTTGATATTGTACCTTTCAGTGACTCAAACCACCATGGGCTGCATGCTTGCACAAGAATCTGAAGACAAAGTGGAGAGAGTCATCTACTATCTGAGCAAGAAGATGCTAGAGTATGAGACTCGCTACACACCATTGGAAAAGGCTTGCTTGGCTTTGGTATGGGCTACCAGGAAGCTGCGGCACTACCTGTTAGCTCACTCCGTATGGTTGGTTTCACGACTCGATCCCATCAAATATCTTTTTGAGAAACCAGCACTTACGGGTAGGCTAGCTCGTTGGTTGCTGTTGCTCTCCAAATTCGATCTGAAGTATGTAACACGCAAGTCAGTAAAGGGGAGAGCGGTGGCAGAGTTCCTTGTCGACCACCCGGTTGAAGGGGATGAAGCAGTTGAGTACCTATTCCCAGATGAAACAATTCTGCATGTCGACGATGAAACTTGGACGATGTACTTTGACGGAGCGTCAAATCAACATGGGTATGGGATAGGAGTGTTGCTGATAGCACCCGACAATTCCCGTATCCCCCTAGCCTTCAAACTCCGATTCAAAGTCTCGAACAATGAAGCTGAATATGAAGCATGCATTGCTGGTCTAAAAGCAGCCCTGGAACTAGGGGCAAGACGGTTGGACGTCATTGGGGACTCGAACCTTGTTGTGTCTCAAGCAAAAGGAGACTGGAAAGTAAAAGAGGAAAAGATGATGATGTATCACCAGACCTTGGACTTGCTAATTCCTCGATTTGAGAAGCTAAACTTTGCTCATCTACTAAGAGAGAACAACAGGTTCGCAGATTCTTTAGCAACTCTATCTTCTACGATAGACATCCCGTGTGGAGTCCGGATGCGTCCAGTCATCATTGACCAGAAATTTGCACCTGCCTATGAGTCGATTGCTGCTATAGATGAAGTTCAGGACGAAAACCCCTGGTATTACGACATTTGGAATTTCTTGGAGAAGGAAACATACCCGCCAGGGGTAAATGCCAAAGACAAAAGGGCAATCAGAAGAATGGCCGTTCAGTTCATCATCTGTGGGGGTAAGCTGTATAAGAGAGGTCATCTGGGAATGCATAAGCTGTGTGTTGATGCCGAAGAGTCAAAGCGTCTGATGGAAGCCATCCATGGAGGGGAATGTGGAGCACATATGAACGGGGTAATGCTAGCACGGAAGATCCTCAGGTAGGGTTACTACTGGTCCACCATGGAGGAAGATTGTATCGGTTTTGTCCGGCGATGCCACAAGTGTCAAATTCATGCAAATCGCATGAACATCCCGCCGTCGAAGCTGTACAACATGACTTCGCCATGGCCATTTTCAGTCTGGGGAATTGATGTGATCGGGGCTGTCACTCCGAAGGGGTCAAATGGGCATGAGTTCATCCTGGTTGCGATAGATTATTTCACGAAGTGGGTCGAGGCCCAATCTTATGCGGTGTTGAAGGCTTCACATGTTGCGAAGTTTATCAAAAACAATATCATCTGTCGCTACGGGGTCCCAAATGAGATAATTTCAGATAACGGTTCCCACTTCAAAAAGGAAGTGATAGACTTGTTGGAAAAATACAACGTGGCTTTTCATAAGTCATCCACATACCGGCCGCAAACCAATGGAGCGGTTGAGGCTGCCAACAAGAATATCAAGCACATATTGCAGAAGATGGTGGAAACCTACCGGGACTGGCCAGATAAGCTGCCGTTTGCTCTGTGGGGCTACCGGACTTCAATCAGAACTTCTACTGGGGCAATTCCGTATTCATTGGTTTATGGGATGGAGGCCGTTCTACCTATTGAGATTGAGGTTCCGTCATTGCGAGTATTGGCTGAGTGTCAAATAGCCGAAGCAGATTGGCAGCAGAGCAGATTTGAGGAACTCATGCTCTTTGATGAAAGAAGACTGAAAGCACTGTACCATATTCAGGGTTACTAGCGCAGAATTGCCCGGGCTTTCAACAAGAAAGTTAAGTCCAGGAATCTAAAGGAAGGAGATTTGGTGCTCAAGGACAACCGGGCTCCCATCCACGACCCTAGGGGCAAGTTCAGACCTAATTGGACTGGTTCCTACATCATTAAGTCTATCTGGTCAGATGGAGCTGTGGTTCTGATGGATCTGGATGGCTTAGAGTTTTCACAGCCAATCAACATGGACAAGTTGAAGAAATATTACCCTTGAGAGGCTCGCTAGGCCGAAAACCCGAAAGGGCGACCTAGGCAAAACTCAGAGCACAAAAATTTGAAATTATAAAAAACTGAGCTCGCAAGGTTGAAAACCCGCAAAGGGCAGCCTTGGCAAAAGTTAGAGCGCAAAAGGAGAGTGAAAATACCCGAGCGAACCTAAGCCTGAACTACGTAAGGCTTGATTCCCATCTTTGGAATACGTAGGCAACTTCATCTCGAAGTTCAGCCGTTAACATTTTCCCCGATCAACTTTGTCCATTTGATCATCTCAGTCATGCTTGTCCATCAGCATTCATCGTGATCTCCGGTGCAGTGCTTTTCAGACTAGGGGCAACTTTCCAGTTGCAGGGGTCCGGGGTTGTGCACCTCAGTGACAGATCTCAGGCGTGTCCAGTTCTGATCCATATCGAAAATAGTTTTGAAAAGTTTTAATAAAAGTTGACTTTGTTCAAACTAATCTTTTTACAACTAAGACCATTTTTGGACCAAAGCGGAAAATTTTCAGTACCCACAACCTTCAATTTCATTGATTTCAAAACAGAGTTCTCCTGCTCTTGCATACAAATTGAAGTTGCTTTTTTATTACACTCATGAAGAAAAACTTGAAAGTACTAGTAAAAGCAATAAATCCGGGGCACGGATAAGTCAGGTGTCCCTGCACCCCCTCCCGGAGCTAGTAGAAGCCTCTGATGCCAAGCTGGGCCCAGTCTGTGCCTCCTCATTAAGCCAGTCCCAGCACTCGTCAGACAAAGTATAGCTGAAAGTGGGAGCGGGGGCTAGGAGCTCTCGAGTCCTCCATGCCGTGGCATAACGGGCAAGCTGAGCGCCTCGGACCGGGAATGCAGCCGGGTATTCTATCCCCTCCGGTGGGCAAGTCTGATCATGGCCAAATTGGCGCTGGAACTGGAACGGGAAGTAAAACACGCGGTGGGTCAGGCCAATCAACTGGATCCCGACCAGCCGGGACATGCTATAGCTTATCGCCGGCAGATTGAGCCAAGGACAGCGCCAAGCAATGCGATCTGCAGACAAATTGCACATCCAATCAAACCACCACCCTTCGTCAAGGGCATCGACTAAGCGTTGGCGAAAGAAGTAGCCGCGAGCTGAATAGGCTGGGCAAGAGTCCACAACCTACAATTTATCCATCAACCATACCTGGGGAGGGATGAAAAATGAGAGAATAAAGAATAGAGAGATGTACGATGAGAGAAAAGCGAGAAAAGGGTTTTGTGAGAAAAAAAAAAAAAAACGAGCCCGAGGGCTGAGTGATGCGAGCATATATATGTGTGAGATTGGGTGGGAAACATTACCTGCAGCAGTAGTGGACTCCCTGCAAATCTGGTCGTCTCCCGGCGATAGAAAGCGTCCAAGCCCATCAGCGTCTCAGCCAATGTCATGGCGATACAGCTCTTTCCTTCTTTCAAGCCTTGAGCAACTTCAATCAGACGAATGCTAGATCCGCCAAAGCCTGGAGTGAGCAAGAAGTGAGATAGCATACACAAGCAAAGGGCGTGTTGCCGGAAACCTTGCCAATAATGGTTGCCGCGGTCAACGGCGTCAGAAAAGCGATGGATCAAGCCGAGAATGTCCAGTTCCCAGTTGCAGATCAGAGACCGAGCATCATGCATGGTGAGCCCACACATCCCCCCTAAAGCTTGGGCGTGGCCGAAGCGAAACTGAGGCAAAATCTCTTCATAGCGTTCAGATTCCATCAAAACTTGAAAATCTTCGAAAGTTGGACATACCTCTTGCCCGCCGAAGCTGAAAACATGCGTCACTGGGTTCCAAAACCTCGTCGCGGCATGGAGGAAGGGAAAGTGCAGCGGAGTGCGGCTCAACATGAATAGTGCATTCAAGCCGAAACCCCAGAAATTCAACTTTTCCGAGCCATCTAAAGAAGCCATCCAAACTGTGAGATTTTCTGCGAGAAAGGCCTCCATTTTGGTGAAAGACTAAGTTGAAATGAATCAACCACGAGTTTGAGGCTTTTAAAGAGGATAAGACACTATTCGGGGGACACGTGTCAAAAATTTGGTGGTTGCAGAGCTAAGTGGCCAGCCGGCCACCTTTTCTAGCAGGCCGACCACCTTTCTCCCCTCAGATGCCAAAAACTGGCCGGCGGGCTCCCAAAAGTGGCCGGCCATGCTCCAATGTGTGTCTTTGGCCCTGTTTCACCCTCAAGAGAAAAGTTCCAAGCATTTCTATGCATCAGGAGGGTCGAAGGCCTCGATTTCCCTCAGTTTCGGATGCGTTCCGTCACCCAGATCGTCCGAAATACACTTTGTATATTGAGTTGTTGTTTAGTCTTGCTTATCGAGTTGTTGTTTTGCTTATCGAGTTGTTGCTTTGTTAGTCGAGCTGTGTTGTTTATCGAGTTTTGTTTATCGAGTTGTCAAGTTTTGTGTACTTGAATCGTTACTCTTATTTTGTTCTGTTTTGCTTATCGAGTTGTAAACTTGCTAAGGTTTTGTTGCTTCTTAGTAAGTTAAAGTTGTTTGGTTTGTTGTGTCGATTCACTACCTGACTTGGTAAATATACAGTGCACATTTCCATTCGAATCTCATTCTTGTGCAAAATGATGCGATGCGATGCTGAGAACACAAAATACAACACTTTTTCAAAAAGCGGTTTCATCCCATCATGCTTCCTTTGTTACAACATTTTGCAAACGAGGGTACAAGTTTTACAGAAAATGAAACTGCCTAATAATGTACAATGTGCTACAACTACTAGCAAAAAGGTAAATAAAACAGGAGACTACAGCATCAATGCTCTCAGGAGCGGGAATAAGAGGCCCTCTTCATCCTCTTCTGCAAAGCAGCCTCTGCACCACCACCATCATCCAAGTCGGAGCTACTATCCTCGGGATCCCCCTCAGCCTCGCCTCCACTCCCCGAACCAGGATCGGAGCCACCTTCTCTATCAGCAGATGTCTCCGACTGACGATCTGCAGCCTCCTCCTCCTCATCCTCACCGAGCTCCTCCTCTACAATGTGTGCCCTGCGTCTGCGAGACGACCCCCCTCCCCGAGCTCCTCGAGAAGGCTTGGATGGCCCGGCTCCTCGAAAAGGTCCAGATGGTCCACCTTCCCAAGAAGGCCCAGGTGGCCCGGCCTGCGGCTGAGCATATACTGGAGGCATCTGAAAATAGAGAGTTCAATTTGAATACATCAGCTCAAACATGTACATCAGATACAGATACAAGAAAACTACATGAAGTAGATACATGTGAATACAGTGTGCAAGTGAGATGTGTGTCAGATGTGCTCTACACAAGTAGCCTATCAATGCAGTAGAATGTTCAAAATCAGCATATCATCAGAAGTATGATAAATGCCAGAAAATTAAAGGGTACCTGGAAGCCTATGATAGACAACTGCGCCTCTCTCCGCAGGACCATCCCCTCAAGTGAGGCTACCATCTCGAGCACCTGATCCATGTACTCAACGGGGGGCTGCAAATGCAAAGGCAAGGGTATCAGTGAAGGAATGAACGTCCAAGTATCTGAGTAATGAATCAAAGCTGTAAAACATACCGGTGGTGAGTCGGGGTCTCTGACATTTCGGTGGCCAGGCATCAGAGGCTCTATCAGGATCGGAATCGGAGAAGTAGTCCCATACTGCCACCCCATCAACTCGGTCGGCATGTCCGGCCATCCAGGATGATGGAGAGTCGGAGGAACCGGAGGAACAAATCCACCCCCACCTCTAGAGGTACCAGCCCTGCTGGTGGAAGGGGCGTCCGTAGCCCGAGCCTGGGCCTGGCTCGAAGAAGGCATGCCAGCAGGCCTCATCGTCGGAGTGCGAACTCCCGTCAATGGAGGCATCAAGTATATGTGACGGTAAGTGGCATAATCTCCCTCCTCAAGATGCAGTAAGGCGTCAGTACCCAGCATAGCATTAGTAACATCCCGGGAGGAGAGCCTGTCAGCAATCCGCATACCAACTGGGGGTGCTGAGGGAGGGTCCTGAGAAGTATAGCCCCATACCTGACGCAAGAAGCGCTCCCCCAGAAACCAGGCCCTACCAACTGGCCCTTCGAATAGGATCCTATACTGGGAGGCACCCCACCCTCCGGCAAACTAGAATTGGAGACCTTCACCTAAGGGCGCCCAGGGCTGCCATATGATCTGCGGATAACCGATGCATAAACCAATCATAAATCGGGAAAGTACAAGACAAATCAAAGATGAAAACAGAAAGGACTGAGAGTTCTGAAATACCTCCGTCGACCGCACCATGTCGAAGTACTGCCGTAGATAAAGGAGAGACTCCCGAGGTCTTCGCCGATGCTGGCCTTCAAATACAAGTGAGTACGGGGTCACGAGGGGCCCCTCTACCACCAACTCCGGGGCTAATGTCGGGAAGTACACATAGACCCATAACTGTGGAAAACAGTGCAGAATGTAAATGCAAAGTGCTGAGGGCAAAATACAGAGTGCAGAGTGCGCTATGTGTGCAATATACAAGTAACGAGGAGCGGAAATGTAAATCAAGAGGGCAGAAAGTACCTCTCAGGCTCTCCAATAGCCGCCAAGTAAGTCCCCCCATCCGCGGGAGGTCGCACTCATGTAGCAGTAAAGAGTAGCCAAGCCGGCGCCACCCCAATCATACCGTCTGACCTGTGATAGGTCCACCAAAGCACTCAACAGATATAGCCCAACAGTGTTCCCCCTATCGGCAAACAAAGTAGTCTCGAAGAGGAATATCAGAAAACCACGGGCATACTGTGCTGCCTCCTCAGGAGTCCCGGGCTCCATCTCCACCCTCCGAAAATAGGAAGAGAACCAAGTGTATCGGACTCTGCCCGAAGATCTATCAACAGGCGGGCGAGCCCCCAGTAAATATATCCAAGCGGCCTCCCACTGGCCCATGTCTTCGTCGTAAGGGATGGGCCAACCTCCCACGTCAAGGTTAGTCAATACGGCAAAGTCAAGCGGGGTCATAGTCAAGTCCCCCGTCGCAGAAAAATGGAAGGAGTTGGTGGTGTCCCACCATCTCTCCACCAAGGCAGCCATCAGCGTCCTCCTGGCAGGACAACGAGATAGTCCAGTACAGAAGGGCCCAAACCCTGCCAAGTCAACCAAATCCCGGACAGCCTCCGGGAGCTCGACATACCAATCTCTCACCGCGGTAGAGCCATATCCCCGCACAGTGCGAGAAGTCACCTGCATTCAGAATGAATACGTGTTTTAGCATTTTAGAATGACATGAACAAAGCTGCGTGCAAATGAAATGAATGAGCTGCGTGCAAATGAAATGAGTGGACCGTGTGTTCAGAAAATCAGTGTTTGGGCTGCGTGTTCAACTCTCAATCAGTGTGCGCTGCGTGTTCACCTTCAATCTGGGCTGTGTGTTCAAAAAAATCAGTGTTTGGGCTGCGTGTTCAAAATTCAATCAGTGTGTGCCGTGTGTTCACCTCAACAACGAGCTGTGTGTTCGACATCAAAGTGTGGGCTGTGTGTTCATCTCAGAGTTTGGGCTGCGTGTTCAAGTTTCAATCAGTGTGTGCCGTGTGTTCACCTCAACAACGAGCTGTGTGTTCGACATCAAAGTGTGGGCTGTGTGTTCATCTCAGAGTTTGGGCTGCGTGTTCAAAATTCAATCAGTGTGTGTCGTGTGTTCACCTCAACAACGAGCTGTGTGTTCGACATCAAAGTGTGGGCTGTGTGTTCATCTCAGAGTTTAGGCTGCGTGTTCAAGTTTCAATCAGTGTGTGCCGTGTGTTCACCTCAACAACGAGCTGTGTGTTCGACATCAAAGTGTGGGCTGTGTGTTCATCTCAGAGTTTGGGCTGCGTGTTCAAGTTTCAATCAGTGTGTGCCGTGTGTTCACCTCAACAACGAGCTGTGTGTTCGACATCAAAGTGTGGGCTGTGTGTTCATCTCAGAGTTTGGGCTGCGTGTTCAAGTTTCAATCAGTGTGTGCCGTGTGTTCACCTCAACAACGAGCTGTGTGTTCGACATCAAAGTGTGGGCTGTGTGTTCATCTCAGAGTTTGGGCTGCGTGTTCAAAATTCAATCAGTGTGTGCCGTGTGTTCACCTCAACAATGAGCTGTGTATTCGACATCAAAGTGTGGGCTATGTGTTCATCTCAAAGTTTGGGCTGCGTGTTCAAGTTTCAATCAGTGTGTGCCGCGTGTTCACCTCAACAACGAGCTGTGTGTTCGACATCAAAGTGTGGGCTGTGTGTTCATCTCAAGTGTTTGGGCTGTGTGTTCAAGTTTCAATCAGTGTGTGCTGCGTGTTCACCTTCAATTTGGGCTGTGTGTTCAGAAAATCAGAGTTTGGGCTACGTGTTCTACTCTCGATCAGTGTGTGCTGTGTGTTCACCTTCAATTCGAACCGTGTGTTCAGGAAATTAGAGTTTGGACTGCGTGTTCTATTCTCAACCAGTGTGTGCCGTGTGTGCACAATCGATTTATGGGTTGAGTGTCCAGAAATTCAAGCAATTGAACTGTGTGTTCAGAATGTAAACAGAATGCTATGTCATGAACTAAACATTCTGAATAAGCTGTGTACTCAAGATAAGCATACAAACATGGCAAAGGCACGGAATGCATGTAAAAAGCAGAATACGTTGCAGAAAAGGGTAAAAACGAAGTAAATACCTCTCGTGCCTCATGGGAGAGGTGATACTCTGGCTCCCGCAGAAGGAGATTCCCGGGTGCTCGCTCGTCGAAATCGGTGAAGTGATAGAAAACAGCCCGCGAAAGTATATGTGCCGGTGGGTCGTACCTCTCGGGTATGAAGGGTCGAACCCTCGGAGGCAGAGCCATAATATCGAGATCATCTCCAACGCCCAGAGGACCTCCACCGTGAGGGAAATGACCAGCCATTTCAGAAAATCTGCGAAAATGAGCAAAAATGAGCCAAAATTGAAAAAAGTCAACAAAAGTCAACTCTCGGGAAATGAAAAAGTCAACAAAAGTCAACTCCCAAGAAAATCTTCCAAATGTTGAGACAAACTCACCTCAAGTGGTGAAAGTGAGAAAAGAAGCACCGAAATCAAAATTTAATCGGTTCAAAGTGCTTAAAACTGAAAGATTTCGCGAAAACAACTTGCGTGGAACGTTGGAAAACGCGTATAGAGCTCAGATCTGAAGAGGAAAATGGTTTGGGAAGGTAGAGAAGATGTTTTCGGAGCTGATGTTGTGAGCACAAAGTGTTTGGCCGAATGGTTTTAAAGAAAAGAGGTTGAAAAGACAAAATTGCCCCGAAATTGGCAAAGTGGCCGGCCGGCCCCCTTTTCTGGCAAGCCGGCCATTTACTTTTCAAAAACTGGCCGGTGGCCTCCTCCTGGAAAGGAAATTGGCCGGTGGTGTTCCCAAGGTGCCCACCAAGCTCTCTGCAAATTTTGAGAAGGATTGGAGTCCCCGGGCCCTGAAAAAGTACAAGAGAAGTGCACTTTCTGTCGCAAAATCGCTCCGCCGGAACCTCAGCTTCAACTTCGATGCGTGCCTCATCATTACTCATCGAAAGTGAGATACATCCTCCTTGAACATGTTGTAACCTCTCCGGGAGGTGAACCGGAGGCCGCGATCGAGTCTCCCTCGCCGAAACGCGCATTTCTTTGCTCGTTGTTTTATGACAAACATACATCCTGGTTCACGCTTGTTCTGCATTATCATGCACATAACTTGCATTCTCATGCACATACTTGCATTGTTGTGCACGTCTCTTTGGTATCACCAAGCCTCCGTGCTTGAGCTCGCGTTGCCACACGCGTTTCTTCCCGCATTGCGATGCACTTTTCCATCGACACCGCGATTGTCTGCATCCGATATCACATTGAACATATGTTGTTAGATATGTTGTGCTTGTTGAGTTTCTTTTTTTTGTAGGCACGATATTGTATGTACGGTTCATTTGAAGCTGGTGCGACCAGACGAATCGCGCAGGTATCGTATCTTCTCCGTGTGAGACGCGACGAGAATTGAATGATTCTCTGCATTTCTAACTACATGAAATGTAGTTGTTGCTTTGCATTCTTGCTTAAAACTGTTGCATCTATTTGCGAATACTTGCTTCATTACAGCTCGCTGCATTTGCATGATCATCAAGTCACGTCTGTCCTTGTGCATACCATTTTAAATTTTTGCCCCATGCCTGCGGGCACATCTCTGTTTATCTCACCTGTTTGTCTAAGTCTTCGGCCTTGTCAAAAATGGGTCGTCTCTGGGCTTTGACATTCACTCCCGTCACTTATGACTTTCGAGTTCTGTCAAAGAGGGGCAACTGTAGACACCCCATTTTTGACCGACCTTAAGACTCAGACGTCACTAATTGAGCGCTTGGTGATGTTGCATATCGTGCTCGTTCAGAGGTTTCAGAGTCTCGACTGCGAGCCTTGCCTCCGGACTTCCGGACTTTTTCATGCTTTGCCTCGGTTTGCGAACCAGGCTCGATTTTCTCTGTTTCTCTTCCAGAAGGGAGGGAGAGGTCTCGTAGACTATCTCTCAGTGGCCGTAGGCTACGTTTCATGGTCGTAGGCCATTTTGCCCGTTTGGAGTCCAGTTTCTGGTTTTTCAGAGCCGTTGGCCGTGTGCCTCGGTTCGGGACCGCTTAACCATCTCCGTTTGCTCCGGTTTTTGGCATGCACCTTATTTCCTCCCTTTTAAGGGACACTGTGGTCCGAGAGATCAACTTCGTGGTCGAACACCCCTTCCGGTGTCTAATAGTCAGTTTTTGGGGCCCCGTGCTGCGCGTTTTGGCCCCCGAACCTTCATTTTGCATCAGTTTTGGTTCATTTTTGGCGGGGACCTCTGTTTCATTGTTAGAGAGGCCGTAGAGGGGTGGGAGGCCAGTAATTGTTCTGACAACCAGTTTTATTCCTTCATCGCCCTCCGTCACCCGTTTTTCTCACTTCAAAGCCAGTGTTGACCACCCCAAGGCCACTTTTTCTTGCCCTAAACCACATATTTGTGTTGTAGACACCTGGGAGGCCACCAATATCACATGGCCGGCCAGTAATTGTGTGTGACCCTTTTGAACCCCTCCTAAAAGTGGCCTTTTCTCTCTCCTGGTTCACTTTCTCCAATTTTTGACCACATGGTTGTGTTGTGCACACATGGGAGGCCAGCTTTTTGGCATGGCCGGCCACTAATCTCACTTGAACCTTTTGACCCTTGGCCGACCGGCCATGGGGAGGGCCGGCCGGCCACCTAAACCCTAGCAAACCAGCCGGCCTTGCTCCTCACTGTTGGTACATTACAAATATACCCTCCTTTTCCCCCCAGATTTTGTATCCGGGGGGCCAACCTTTTGGGGGGAAACTTGAATTGTTTTCCCCCCCATTTTTCCCCCCTTTTCTCACCCTCTTTTGCCTATATAACAACCTCCCAGCTGTGTCTTAGGGGTTGGAAAAATTGCCTAAGAGCCTTGCATACATACATTCTCCATCTCTCTCATTCAACCATCAAAACACCCTTGGTCCTACACCCTTTACTCTACAAGCCATAGCACCATACCTCCAACCTCCATTGCAGCCACTTGGAGCTATTTTCCAGAGGCAAGGAGCACCTTTTCTCAAGCCAAGAGGCTATTGAAGATTGTGCTACAAGGGTAAGCTTCATTTCCCTCTTTTTGGTCCTCATTTTGCTCAATATATTAGCCATACTTGCTTGCATATTTGGGCTCCGACCCTAACTGAAAATAGCATTATTTTGAGCTCCTTTTCATGTTTGTTTAAGGGCCTCTCCCTGTTTGAGACTTCTTTTTTACACTTGCTTCTTTACCTCTCTTGTATGCCTCTTTCTTGCATAGTATTTTAGGCCTACTTGAAAACTGTTTTGAGCTTGGTTATAAACTGAAAAGTGGCTTATTTTGAGCCCTTCTTCAACATTGTTAAAGGGCTCTTTACTGTTTGAGGCTTCCTTTTTCCACTTGCTTCTTTATCCCTCTTTTGGCCTTATTTTTGCATGCTTTGTTAGCCCCTCGTGCTTATATTTTTGGGCTCTGGTCCAAACTGTAAATAGCCTTATTTTGACCCCATCTTCATGTTTGATCAAGGGTCTTTTATTGTTTGAGGCTTCCTCGTTGCTCTTTGTGTTTAAACCTCTTTTTAGGCCTTATTTTGTATAGTATTTTAAGCTTGCTTGTGCACTGTTTTGGACTTGTTCATAAACTGTAAAATATCACATTTTGAGCCCCTCTTAAACATTGTTGAAGGGCCCTCCTCTGTTTGAGGCCGGCAGCCATCACTTACTTCTTTGTCCCTCTTTTGGCCTTTTTCTTGCATAATGTTTTAGGCCTACTTGTGTCTGTCTTTGTGGCTTGTTGTAAACTGTAAAGTGCTTCATTTTGAGCCCCTCTTCAACTTTGTTGAAGGGCTCTTGGCCATTTAGGGCCAGAAGCTACTACTTGCTTCATTATCTCTCTTTCGGGGCCATTTTTGCATGCTAGCTTAGCCCTTTTTGTGTTCACTGTTTGGCCTTGCTTAAAGCTGTAAATATGCTTGTTTTGGGACTGCCTTGATTCTGTCTTTAGACTTCATCTTCAAATAATGCATGCTTTGCATAGCTATAGGTCATTGCGTATGCCTAGTTTTGAGCTTCGGGTCTCATTCCATGCATCGGGTGCCATGTTTCCATGTTTTGGGGCTGTTTTGCATCATATTTTGCTACTGAAATTTGCATGCTTGTATGTCATATTCCATGCCTTGCCATGCTTTGTTAGAGTGGCATTTGTGCCTTAGGTTCGATCCTCGATTTGCGTGCACGTGTGCGCGCATCTCGAGTGTCTCATTTTCATCTATATGGCCTCCTATGTAAGTGTGGCTGAGGTCCACTTGTGTTGGTGTAAGTCCATTATGCATCGTGTATGCCATTTCATTTCATAGCATTGTGTATGCTAAGTTGTATGTTAGCGCATTGTGTATGCCATGTTACATCGCGCATTGTGTATGCCATTTCATAGCATTGTGTATGTTAGGTTGTATCTTAGATTGCATTCATGCATATCATGCATATTGCATTGCGTTCGAGATAGGAGTTAGCCCGAGCACGGGAAACGAGGGACGTTTCGTACTCCGAGTGACGGAACGTGTCTCAATTCCCAGTCGCCGACACTCCGGATTAACCATGATGGAGTCTCGGTCTTGTTGTGTTTTCATGTGCATTCATTTCATATTGAGTTGTGCAATTCGACTCCTCGGCCATCATGCATCGAGATACGTGATTGGTGGCACGAGGATCGAGATATGCATACATATGTGAAAATACATTGCCATGCCCCTTTCTTGCTCTCTGTTGTAGCAAATCAAGAATCAGCAACCTTTCAGAGTTTGGCGCGCTTTCCAAGAATGACTGCAAAACAGAGGCTAATTGGGGCGTCCCAGTGGATTTCCGCGCAAGGCAGCCCAAACATACATCATTCATCAGAGTTGAGGCAGTCCCTGTCTTGCATGCCAATTTAATGCTTTCCTAGTTAAATTTGTTATTTAATTTGGGTTTTGTACATATTTGGACTGTACTATTTATTCGGGACTGTATTATTTATTCGGACCCTCTGCGCGAGGGCAAAATTGTAATAAGCGTGCGTGTGTGTGATGTATGTCTTCCAACCCCACGTCTTTCTTCCCTTTTATTTACCTGCTTATGATGGTTAGATTAGGGCATGTTTCAATTAGCATACAGTATGACAGCATGTCTGCATTCATTCATCTGTCTTGCATGCACCGGGCTCGGCGCACCATACTAACTGCATCTGTATTTCAATTCCAAATTGAATACTTGTTAGCTGTAGCATCCCATATGCCATATTTAGGATAGCCGAGCCTGCTATAGTTGCATCATCGCATGTGTTGCATTAGGCATTTCTGTATACTTAGGATCATGCATGGATTTCTAATCAGTTTCTGTTTTGGCTTGGAGTACTCGGTGAGTTTTATGCTTTAGCATCCTTGCATGCGTGTGAGTGACTGCCATGAATAGCATGCTTACCATGAGGCTAACTGCTTATGTGATATAACTGCTTGAATGCCTGTGGGTGAAGGTTGGGTTACTTGGATTGGAACAAATCATCAACTGTGAGTTTTAAGCCCACTAGATAGTGGCAAAACCATCTTTTTCTAAGCCCACCTGAGGGTGGCAAAATCTGCATTTTAAGCCTACTTGCAAGTAGCAAACCATCTTTCAAAAACAAACATGAAGTGTTTTGTTCCAATTCAGGCGACCCGGTCTATACTTATATGCTGTGCGCATCACATAGTAAATCTAGGCTAATAACCGGAATAAGAACGCATAATGTTTTCAAAACTTGATATCATGGTTAGCAGAGGCCGATCTTTGATCGGGCGAGCGGGGGTGCTCACGAAGTGACCTTCCCCAATCGTACCCAAGTTCCCGAGCCGAGGCAACTTTGGTGATGACGAACACGTGGCCTTAGGCACGAGTCAAGGTTTCCTAAATTTTCCAAAAATAAAATATTTAGGTGGCGACTCTGTATTTGGTAAAGCAGTCCATGTTTGGCACTTCTTTCAAAAAAATCTGTTTTCTCAAAACGATTTGCCGGATTTGGACTCTTGGGTTCAAAATTTAGAACTGTGACACAAATCGAGTCCAAGCTGTAGCGAGGTCCCCCGCGGGCTTGTTACACCGGCAAGCCACATCAGTGGCCGGCAGCCAAAAAGTGATGGTCGGCAGCCCATAAGGGTGGCCGGCAAGCCGCCAGGAGCTACAGGCTTGAAAACCACAGGGTTTGGTCCAAGAATGAGGCAACAAGGGTGTAGGGTTTGAAAGGCTCAAAGTTGTGGCATTCAGCTGAAGACTTCTAGCACTTGGTGAGCAGATGAACTCATCATCGGGTGTGCATGCAATGGGGATCCAAGTCGTAAAGGTCGTCAAAAATGGGGTGTCTACACACATGCGATATACAATTACTAGGCTTGGCTATTAATGTGGCAAATGAAGCAATTTGATAACATGCGGTCTTAGCACGTATTCAAAGAAGTATTTAAACTAACAATGCAAGTTAGAATGATGAATTGAGCCTCGGTGCATACAATGCAAGTGGATGCAAAACATGGAGAATGCTAAACAAAACATGATGCCCTAAACTAACCATCATAAGATAATAAATAAAAGGGAGAAAAACGTGGAGTTAGAAGACATACACGTTATTACAACATTGCACTCTCACAAAAGAGAGTCCGAATGAACTAACTAATTAGCTAAACTAATTAACTAGCTATTACAAATTCAAATGAATAATTAGCTAAACTACTTAACTAATTATTACAAACCAGATTAATTAACTATTCTAGCTAACTAAAGTAATTACAACACAAGATGCATTAGCTATTCTAACTAATTAAGTACAAAGCCACTATTTTAACAACACTAACATATACAACACGAATCCCGAGGATTGATGGAGGCCTCATGCATGAACATAGTTTTCACTAAAAAAAGCCACTATTTCTGTTGCTGAATACCTCTGTTGCACAGTAGAACACTTGCACTCATTTCCATCTCTAGACTAACTCTGTTTTGCTTCAAAAAGACACTGCTTGATTATAATAACCCCGACCCGTGATTAGCTATTAATCGGTATTTAAGGATGCTACTGAATGGATTAAAATGAATTATGGGATTAATATGTAATCTGCATGATAATTGGCTATCTATCTGTCACTTATAAAAATATCTGCTTAGAATCCCGCTTTAAAATGAAAATTGAAAGCCTTATCGGCATCCAAACCCGGAGTTGTTTACACCAATATGTTAACTGGAATTTTTAGAACCTTATGGCAAGTTTTATTAAAAATTGATTTGGTATGATAAAATTAGATTAAATGACTAATTGAAGCCAAATTACAAGAGTTGGTTTATT
Organism: Camellia granthamiana; assembly: GCA_036172215.1. Taxonomy (NCBI): domain Eukaryota; kingdom Viridiplantae; phylum Streptophyta; class Magnoliopsida; order Ericales; family Theaceae; genus Camellia; species Camellia granthamiana. Next base: position 123,609,227 of record CM069912.1, read on the forward strand.
TACCACTTTGCCACCTTAGTGGCCCACTTAATACATAAACACTTTGAGCCTTCTTGCATTCAACAAAACATTTTTCTTCAGCCTCCTTGAGAGCTTTGGCCGGTTAGAGAGAGAGGGAGGAGAGAAAAACTTGGTTTCATCATGGTTTTACTTGGAGACTTGAAGAATTTGTAGGAGATTTGCAAGATTGAGCCTCTCTACCTTGAATTGAAGACTCTAGGTGAGAATTCAACCTCTAATTTGTGAACCTAAGTCACCTAGCATGAGATTTCCTCAAGATTATGAGTTTAAGTATGTGTTTGGAGCTTAGAATAAAGAGTTAGGTAGCAATTCATACTTGCATGCTCATGTAGGTGTTAAATTACCAAGTTTGCATCAATTGTGTTGAATATGGAGGTTGGGTGGTACATGCATGCATATTCCATCAAGTTTTGTTAGACAAATCCATATTTTTGAAGTCTTGGAAGAGAATTTGGAGGAGAAATCCACATGCATACATGAATATATGGAGTTTTGACATGTTGAGTTTAATTTTTGGCATCTATGTTGTTATCAAGGGTTATTTGACTCATGCATGGGTAATCCATCATGTATTAAAGTTTAAATTCATGTTTTGAAAAGGATTTCTTGCATGCATGGAGCTTAGGAGCTCAATTTGCAAGTTTCATGAGTTTTGAAGACAAGAGTTTTAAGGAATTCACATGCATGTCTTACTCCTTGAAATTCAAGTTGAAATTGTGAGTTTTTGACAAACCTTGGGCCATGATTTTACCAATTGATCTTTAAACTTTCATATTTTACAAGTTTTCTGGGTTATCTCAAGTTTTAGGGCCCAAGAGATGAGTTTTGAAAGGTTGAATGTCGAATTTGAACTTGGGAATGCAATCTGGAAATTCCAGATTTTTGCAGTCTCGCTCGAGCGAAGGGGTTCTCGCTCGAGCGACCACTCTGAGGCCGTGCCCTCCACTCGAGCGACCAAAAGTCCGCTCGAGTGTAAATTTCAAGCTCCCAGAAGTTTTGCATCATTTACAGATCGCTCGAGCGAAGGAATGTGCGCTCGAGCGACCACTCACATTTCTGCATGCTCGCTCGAGCGAGGAAAGGTTCGCTCGAGCGAGGACCTTAAATTCTGAAATTTTGCCTAAGTGTTCCAAGGCATGTTTTGACAACCTCATTGCATCTTAGGCATTCTTAAGCCTTGATTAAGCTATAGTAATGAGGTTATGGGCTAGAAGCACACACTAAGAAAAGAATGTAACAAGATAAGGAATGGCAAGTGTGTATGTGACTTGAGCATTGTAATAAGAATGAATCACACTAAGAGATTGCAAGGGTGTGTGTGTTCTAAGCCATGTGATAAAAATGAACATGAACCAACGTGATGTAAACTAAGCCTATTGGCCACATGAATAAGTAATGATAAGATTCGTTGGTGCTATGTATTTTGTGATTGTAGGTCAACGTCCGAGAAGTGATTGACCATCTACGGAACCACTGTGGGTAACGTTATCGTAAAGATACGTTGATATGAAATTATGTTCCAAATGTGATATATCAAGCTATGATTTCTGAAATGATATATGTTTTCTGTGAACGGAGATCCATGTTTGAAATCTATTATGGCATCCATAGATAGTCCCAAGTCATGGGGGACGGCATGAAAATGCGGGTCCATGACATTTACGAGATCTCGTTAGCCACTTCATTGTGGTGATATGTGTTTAATCGGTGTCCGGGACCGGTTACTCTAGTCGAAAGACGTTATGTGTTATGTGATACGTTCTATGGGATATGCCATTATTATGTTCTGATATGAGATGACTATGATTATCCTATAATCTGTTTTGTACGTATAAAATGTTCGGATTTCGTTCACTAACCCCTTTACCTTAATGTTATTCACTGGGCTTTAGCTCACTGTTTGTATATATATATTATAGGTGAGCATTCTGGAGTGCAAGCCCGAAGGTTTTGCGGGGGTCTGTGTTTCTGTTGTCAGCCAGCCTTTGTGCCTCACGTGGAGGTTCCCGAAGTGTCTTGGGTTCAAGGGTTGATTAATTCTGTTTATGCATGGGACTTTATTTTAATCATGTTGTCTGTACGGAAAATACTGTAAGGTGTGTGGTATAACATAATGTATGGTTGACTTATGGTTATGTAAATAAAGTTTTAAATTATTCTGTTTCATGTAAGTCAACACAGCTCATTGGACAATTATATTTATGTATTTGCTTCCGCTAGCCCCTTATTACATGCTTATCTGTTCAGAGGCCTTCGGTAATCTAAGGATTACTGGCCGGTTACGATGCTAAACCTATAGGGGCGGGTTTGGGTCGTGACATTGATTTTGCACTGGTGGCCGGCAAAGGGCCAGCTGTCCACTGATGATGGCCTGTCGGCCATAAAAGATGGCCTGCCGATCACCAATAATAGTATGCCGGCCATTGATGGCTAAACTTCCATGCTGCAACAGAGAGCAAATAGAGCAAAGACAGTGAATTCTCAAAGGTTTGCTTACACAATTTACCCCTCCTTGTCATTTGAACAGCTTAAAGGAGTAGTAAGCTTGGTTCACAAACTATCAATCTATGCAATTTTATTGCATGATGGCTTATGAACCAAAGTGTGCAAGTTTAATAAATGGAATAAAACAAGACTCTCAAAACCACCTCCTTATCATGAAAGATCAAGAGAAGTAATTGACAATGAATCTTGAACCATTTTTATCACTAATGAGTATGAAACGACTCAAGACTCAAAGGTTCAATTAACGTCCGATTGAACCCAAACAAATTATTATCTTACACCTTTTTTCGCCTTAATTTTATTACTTCATTTTAGATTACCATCCATTCTTTAGTCAATTGAGTCCAAAAGGTGAATTTAAGTCCTCTAATGGAAAGAGGGCTCAAACCAAGAGTTGCTTTGGGTATGAAAGAGACATTATACCATTGGCAATGAACCCCCAAAGGGATTAAACTATTAAGCATGACATCTCAATCTCATGCTTAAACAAACAAGTAGTTTGAAACCACTTTCAAAGAAAAAAAAAAAAGCCAAGAAATGAGGGAGGTTGTAGAGGTGATTAAGAGTGATCACAAGTATGGAAAGCCATAAATAAACACATTCAACTCAAATAAGATGGTGTCTAAGGCCTAAAACACCAAACTCATGAGGACAATTACACTATAAGCATACAAAACAAAGCTCAAATGCAATAAATACTTAGAAACAGTCCTAAAACAATCTAAAAATAGTCCTAAAACATGCTGAAATTAAGACAAAAATGACTCGAATAATAGGCTAAAACATGGATCATTCTAGACTAGTAAGCAAAACACAAGAAGGGGAGGCTAACCCCTCCAATTTTAGACTTCAAAACATGATTTTAGCCACTGAAATAACTCTGAAAATCAATGTTTAAAAGCTCAAAAAAAGATAGTGCAAAGATGGGAAACGCAAGGGTAAAGGCCTTAAGAGCAAGGTGTAAAGAATGGTGAACCACCCCTCAACCTTTATTGGCCTTAAAACCCAAGTTTCAGCCCAAAAATACAAAGTCTTTACAGCCCAAAAATAGTTGGAAAATAATAAGAAAAAGAGTGAATACAACAAGTAAAGAGGCAAAGCTTTATACCTCTTGAAAAGGAGATCACTTTCAAGCAATAAACCAAGGAAAACACACCCTCAAAAGCTCAAACAAGGCTCAAAGATACCTCAGCTCAAAGATGGAGAGGTTTGGTTAAGAGTGTATAGGAAAAGGTGAAGGATATGTAGGCAAAGGCTAAGAAATTTGCAAAAGAGAGAGAAAATTGTAGAGAGAGAGGAAAATTTTTGCTCCAAAATTTTTCTAACCTCCAAATATGAGAGGGAGGTCATCTATATATAGAAAACATGAATCTCCCTCATAAACATCCAGCCTACACGTGGGAGCAGATGTAAGCATCTATGCAAACAGCTGGCACAACTGTCACAAAATATTTGCAAAAGACATTGGTGGCCGACAGGCCACACCAGTGGCCAACAACCAGAAGTGATGGCCGGCAGCCCAAAGCAGTGGCCGACAGGCCATCGAGGGTTGCAGGCTTGAAAATCCAAGGTTTTGATCCAAAAACAAGGCAATAGGAGTGCAAGGTTTGGAGGGCTCAAAGCTGTGGCATTCCGTTGAGGACTTTGAGCACTTAACAAGCATAGACACTCATCATTGGGTGTGTAAGCGATGACATCCAAGTCGTAAGGGCCGTTAAAAATGGGGTGTCTACAGTAGGTCAGTAAATAGGTTACTGAATCTTAAATGGCAACTAGAGAACTCTTTTAGAAATTTTTAGCTAAACTTAATCTGTGAAAACACCGCAAAAAGTTAGGAATCCCTTGGTGACTAACTAAAGATCATGTCAACAATTCTGCTTTAGCTTTATAAAATAAATGCAGAAGTAAATTTACGTAGGGTAAAATCAATCTCTGGTAAGTTTTATTGGATTTTTTTTATTTTGTTTTTATTTATAAACTTATCCATGTATTATTTATACATTTTGCAGAACTTAGCACTAGAAAACTACTCAGGTTATAGGCCATCAGAATTGAAAGAATGCATCCTTGTCATTCATGATTTACAATTGAGTAATACATGCAGCATAAGATATCTCATTTTGTATTAGATAACAGTGTACCATCTTCATCTTGTACTATTGTAGCTTGATGAACTCACAATTTTAGGGCATGTTTGGTTGTGTTTTCATTTTTGTTTTTTGGGTTTTTGGAAATAAAAACAGAGTATGAAAACATTGAATTTACTAATGCTATTAACTTCCAACATAATGCTATTTATCAACAAAAACAAAAACAAAAGTTGCAGAAACTTATGGGAGTCCGTTCTTTTCCAATTTAGGCCGTGACATTATCTGATATGCACAAGCAATAATCTAATTTGAATTTTCTTTTTTTGAACAGTTCAAATGTGTTACAGCTTTGTCTTCTCCTTCACAAATCCTTGTGAGTTATTTCGAGGCCATCTATGAATAAGCGTTGATGAGATTTCAAAGTAGTCAACCTCAAATTTTGTAAAGAGAACTTGTGGAGTGGAATGGAATTTACTCATTTTAGGGAACTGGTGGAATATCAATGGAAGGCATTGATGGCTTACATGTTAGATTCTTGTTATGTGGCACACATGATCAATAATTCTGGATATGGAATAGGATGTAGATCTTGTTGGTTATTGCTCTGCTCAGATCTAGTGTTTGTTAGTCCAGAATTAACATGAGACATATACTTGTATATATCAGTAGTGAGAACAAAACATCATTATTTTCCAAGATTTGTTATTTTTTAAATTTCTTTTTTTCAAATCTAAGCATTCCAGTAACTTTTGGATGATGTTCAGTTCCACGGCTGAGCTAGTGGTTGTGCAAGTCATGACCTTTTAGTATTAGCAATCATGCTTAAATAATAGTTTGGAGATTTAGATGGATGAATTATTTTACTTCTGTAAAATAATGTTAATCTTTTATCTTTAGTTCTTGTGGACTCATTTAACATGAAGATTATTTTTTACGAGATTGGATATGAATGGAATTATTATAGAATTATGGAAGATAAGTTTTACTATGACAATGAATAGAATAAAAAATTGGATAAATGATGAAACTATGGGTATAAAATTATACCCTAGGATAAAAGAATTGCTATGGAGAATTGGATTATTAGTACTATGGTTAAGATGAAATAAGAATATATTACATATATTATATAAATTTTTATATATTCAATCTAACTTCACTTTATGTAAATTTTAGACCTTAACAATTTCACTATGAAAACTTTTTTTTTTTTAATTTTTTTTGTAAAATTGTATTTGTGTGAGTGATTTTCTGATCACACTGCCTGCTTAGTAATCAGCTAGAGAGTACCGGCAGAATAGATGGTTTCAGCTAACCTGCAACAAAAAGATAAGGCTCCGGAGGTGGTGCTTCCACCCGGGGGCACTCCGACGATCAAGTCAGTATATCTCTCAAAGATAATCAAGTGCTAAATTCACTACTTAAAGCATAAATTGCATACCTTAGACCCACGGGGGTGCCTCTCTTTTATAGTTAACTCAATCCTAGTCCCGATAGAAACCTGACTTCTATGGACTCCCATTCAGTGCTTACTTTGGATTCCCCAAGAGATAAGGATAGACTCCCTAAGAATACTATCCTTATCCATCTTGAAGACTTTCTTCATTTTAGGACTCTTGTCCCTTATCCGCTATATCTCGGATTCTGACATCTTCGGAGATAACCTGGGCAACACCGGGATCACCTCGGCACAATGACCAGGACACGTGGCACCTCGGCTGACACGCCGACGTCACCTTGCCACGTGTTGGTACTCAGAAAATATATCCCCACAACTGCCCCCTAAGTTTTATTACCTCGGCATTCTGAGGTGATGGAACCTATATCGGTACCTCCTTCCAATAACGTCAGCTTAAATCACTTTAGTAGAGATCACTGTTTAAGGCCGAAATGTCTCCTTAAAATACAAGAATTCCTGTGAATTCCTTCACTCGTATGAGCTGTCATGCATCACTTATTCAATCGCTTCTTTCACACGTCTTATCCTCATTGGATCGTGCCTGTGATGCGCCTGTAAGCCGTCTTATTTCTTACGTGCGCCGTCTGACGCATACGTTCTTCTAGGTTTCATTTAATGATTTCTTTTGCCGCCGTTTCAAGTTTTATCAAAACTTTTCCCTCTTTTTCGTCTCTTCACTTTGCACTATCAAGTTCTTTCTCTTTCTTGCCTTTCCTCCTGAATCCGCCATTGTTCCAGCTTCGAGCTCTGCAACTGCCTGCATCCCTTCATTCTAGTGAAGCTTTCGCCGCTCTGTTACTTCTGTAACCGTCGCCTGACTTTGGCGATCCTCTCACCGGCTTCACGTTTTCTGGTAAGCCATTGTTCCTCTTGTTTTCAATTCCTTGATGCTCTCCATCATTCGTTGCCATTTACTGCTTTGTTCAACATTTGATTTTGCGAATCATATATCTGAATGCATTTATTCAATGGCTTTGCTCTTGCCCATGTTTTGAATGTGTACTGTTCACCTCTTTCTTGCATTTTTCCCACTGTTCTTAACCTTGTACCCCTTGTACTTTCTATGCTCTTGATAGCCCACCTTTGTTCTTGATTTTGAAACTCGTTCTTGTTTTCTATTTTTTGTGTCTTTTCCAGATTCATGCTTTCAATCTTTGTTTCCATAGACTTAGGTTTGGGATTTGTCTGTAGAACCCACAATTTAGGAAAAAATTGAAACCTGCACTTACCTAAGCGTTTGCCGAGGTCCCAATAACCCTTTCAAAACATCTTCTGAAACCCAACCTCCTTGATTAAGCCGATATCATGGGTATGTGGAAACATAGGGTAAACACCCCATCCAAACTAGAATACTTTAGACAGGAGTTTGAAATCCCAGCCGACGTCCACCTGAGGTTGGCTGGGGATGATGACTCCATCATGCCTACTGATGACTCCGTGCCCTTTCCTGTAGTTGTCTTTATTGAGTGTGGACTTCGGCTTCCACTTAATATCCTTTTTCATGAGATTTTCCACTATTATAAGTTGAACCCTATGCAACTTGCCATCAATTCTTATCGAGTGATTAATGGTATCATAGCCGTAGCTAAACAGGAAAACGCTAGGATCACCTTAGCCGATATCCAATACTGCTATACCATGTGCAGCCTTAACTTGAAAGAAAAAGGCTACATTTATTACCTTAAGCCGAGGTCCACAGAGTTCAAAATCGTAGCCGACCTCCCAGACTCCAACAAGGGGGCTGGAGACGATTACTTCATTACCTCAAGAAATTGGAAGTTTGCTCCAGACGAGGACCTCCATCTCTATCCTCTTCCTCGATCAATTTTAGAGGGCAAGGGTAAGAGCCCAGTGTTAATACTTGGTTGTTTCTTTTCAAGTCCTTAATACTTTACCTGTTTTCTAATGTCTATTTTCCCTTACAGCTCTCCCTCAGCCACCAAAGAACTTTTGCCAATCCTTCGTTCCCAGCAAGGATTTGAAGAAACTTTTGGACTTGCCAGTCTAAAAACGGAAGGCGCCTCTGCTTCTCAATTTTATCCCGACGTACAAATCAGCTCTCCTCGACGTCCCTAAGAAAAAGAAGAAGAAAAGCCTTTCTCCACCTTCTGCCACAACTCCTCAGACTGTGTCCACATCTCGAGCAGATCAAGGATCAACATCTGATCCAGCTGATCAGCCATCAACCTCAGCTCCATACTTGATTCCAATATCCCAACACCACCGTCGACGCCGAACAACTTCTTCTGCCGAGATGGGTCGCCCAAAACCAGTTGCAAAAGACCTCTTGGCCAGCATTCCTTCTGATGTTGATGCACAACCAACACAAACCCAGCTTCTACCAAAACAAAAACGAATCAAAAAGGCCCAGCCCAAGGCAAAGGTAACTCAGGTTGATTTTGAGGATACCTTACCAATTTCCAAACTGGCTCCAAGTGAGAAGACTGCCTCTGTCCCTGTGAAGAGGTCCGCTGAAACCCTTCCCTCTGAATCCACCAAGTCCAAAGGCCGAGGTCATCCTCTGGAACGACCTCGGGGTCTAAAAAACCTGATGCCCCCTGGGCCCCCGAAATCACTTTGGAAGATAAGCCTGTTATGGCTAGTGATAGTGCCGACGACATCAATGTCGGCGTTGCCCTCAGTACTGCACTGCTTCTTCCAGGCGATCTGGAGCGAAACGCCAAGTTCAGTGAGTACGAGAATTACGCCCTGATGCTCCAACGTTTTTGTTCAGGTAAGTGTTTTTGCCTAGTACTTTTTCTTCATTTCACACTTAGAATATTTTCTGATACTTCTGTTTTCTTTCAGGCCATCCAGCATGCCCATTCTTTCTCAATGCAATCTTTTGAGAACTGTGAGAAGCTTGCCGAGAAGAAGAGGGAGGTCTCCACACTTCAGAAAACCAATAAGAGCCTGCAATCAAAGATGAAGATGTTAGAGGATCAGGCCGAGGTCGCTATCAAAGAGAAGGATGATGCCGAGGAAAAGGTCGGTGCCGCTGAGGCAATAAACAAAGTTCTTCAAGCCCAGCTGAAAGAGGCCAAGGACAAAGTGGCCCAGGCCCAGAAGGAGCTCCAAGATGCCTTGGCCACAAAAGAGGCCGAAATCAAGGATGCCAATGAAAAGGCGTATGCTCAGGGCATGGCCGATGTTACAGAGGCCTACGAAAAGCAAGTCAAGCAAGCATGCAACAAGGGTTTCTCCCTTGGTTGGATGACTCTGTTGAAAAAACTAGATGTCCCTGAGGACTCCGTCCTGAGGAACACTGATGCCCTTCCCCTGCCATTTCCTCCAACTCCACCTCCTAGTCATTCTGACAACGAATCTGATTCTGAGGATGAGGCCGAGGATGAAGTTTTGGTAAGGAAACCAAAGGATGTTGCTGGGACCAAGTCTTCTCCTCAAAATGAGCAAGTCCTAGACTTGACTTAAGATGAGGATGGTAAGGAGGTTCTTAAAGATGATGTGGCTGAGAAGACATCGGTCGTCGTTCCTCTTGCCGACAAGAGTGTAGATGAAACTCTTGCAGAAATTGACGCCGAGCTCGCGGCGGAGGAGGTGGCCGAGGTTGCTTCTCAACAACCTTCCGAGGTCTTAACCCAAGTTGCTGCTGATGCTGAGGAACCTTAATTTTCATGTCTTTTCTTTGCCTTCTTGTACTTTGTTTTTTGAAACAATGTAAGCTTTTCATATGGCCGATGTGCCCTCTTTTGTGTACAAATACATCTGCTTTCCCTGAATGCTTGAATCTTTATCTTCTTTTTGTTGCTTTTGCATGATTCTATACTTAAAATGTTCTGCATGTCTTCAATATACTCTTCCTTGTTTTTGCAACCTTCTCAAGGTGACATACATCGGCTAACAATGATCTTGGTTTAACTTCAACTTGTAAATTGCTACAAATTTCAACAAATGTTAAACAATGATCTCGGTTTAACTTCAACTTGTAAATTGCTACAAATTTTATCAAGTGTTAAATAATGATCTCGGTTTTAACTTTAACTTGTAAATTGCTACAAATTTCAACAAGTGTTAAACAATGATCTTGGTTTAACTTCAACTTGTAAATTGCTACAAATTTCAACAAGTGTTAAACAATGATCTCGGTTTAACTTCAACTTGTAAATTGCTACAAATTTCAACAAGTGTTAAACAATGATCTCGATTTAACTTCAACTTGTAAATTGCTACAAATTTCAACAAGTGTTAAACAATTATGTCTTCTCTCTGCCCCTAATGTGAACCTAAGTTCCACTTGGGTTTTCATTATTCATGCATCTTTATTAGTCATAAGTGTTGAAGAATTCTGCTAAGATTTTATTGATGTTGTCGGTAAAAAACAAGTAACATCTAATGATAGAAAAATTTCAAATTACAAGTGTTCTAGGGTCTTGGCAATGCTTTGCCCTCATTATCTTCAAGTCGATATGCCCCATTGCCCAATACCGAAGTGATTCTGTAGGGTCCTTCCCAGTTTGGGCCAAGCTTGCCCTCCCTGGGATCCTTCTTGTTGCCGACGACTTTTCCTAAGACTAGGTCGCTGACTTGAAATTCCCTTTGATTAACCTTCTTGTTGTAAGCTCTGGCAAGCTGTTGCTGGTATGCTGCAAGCTGTACTGCAGCTTTCTCTCTTCTTTCTTCTAGAAGATCCGGATCTCGAGCTAAGAGTACATCATTAGTTCTGTTCTCAACTCCCTGGGTTCTGATCCCTGGGATGCCGACCTCCAATGGAATGACTGCTTCTGTGCCATAAGCCATGGCAAAGGGGGATTCCCCTGTTGATATTCTCGGCGTAGTCCGATATGCCCAGAGTACATTAGGCAATTCGTCTACCCACTTCCCTTTTACTGCCTGTAGCCTCTTCTTTATCCCATCAAGAATGACTTTGTTGGATGCTTCTGCTTGTCCATTGCTTTGTGGAAAGCTTGGGGTTGAAAAGTAGTTCTTGATCTTGAACTTTGCACAGAAGTTCTTAATTAGCTTGCTGTCAAACTGTGTTCCATTGTCGGCAACTATTGCTCTTGGAATCCCAAATCTGGTGATGATGTTTCTCCATATGAAGTTCTTGACATCCATATCTCGGATCTTGGCAAGAGGTTCTGCTTCTATCCACTTCGTGAAGTAATCTATTGCTACCAGCAGGTACTTCTTTTGCCCAGTTGCTTGGGGCAATTGTCCAACGAGATCCATGTCCCATTGGGCAAATGGCCAAGGGCTGGATACAGGGTTCAGGTCAGCAGCTGGCTGGTGTATCAAATGTACAAACCTTTGGCATTGTTCGCACTTCTTCACGTAGGCTTCTGCGTCTTTTTGCATGTAGGGCCACCAATACCCCTGGGTAATGGCCCTGTGAGCTAGTGATCTACCCCCAGCGTGGCTTCCACAAATTCCTTCATGAATTTCATATAAAAAATCTTCAACCTGCAGAGGGTGTACACACCTTAAAAGGGGTCCAGTGAAGGACCTTCTGTAGAGATGTCCTTCCACTGTCAGACTGAATCTTGCCAACTTCAATCTGACCTTGTGTGCCTCCTTGTGGTCTTCTGGCAGCTTTCCTTCTTTCAGGAATGCAACAATTGCATCCATCCAGCTTGGTCCCATGTCTACGCACATTGCTTCATGCTCTGTGGTTACTGGTTCAATGCTCAGGCCCGACAAGTAATCAATCATTATTGTCCTTGCTTTTCCTGGTTGTATTGCACTGGCTAGGTTGGCCAATGCATCGGCATGGTTGTTATCATCTCGGCTGACTTGGAGTAGTTTGCAGTTCTGGAATAAGGCTGCCAGCCTGATGACCTCCTTTGTGTAGGCCGACATTCTTTCATCTCAGGCTGTAAACTCGCCCGTTGTCTGGTTAACTATCAATTGTGAGTCACAAAAAACTATTACCTCATCTGCTTGTATTGTTACTGCCAGCTTCAGTCCTGCAATGAGTGTTTCATATTCTGCTTCATTGTTTGAGGCCTTGAACCCCAATCGAATGGACTATTCCAATATCTCTCCATCTGGAGATATCAGTACTACTCCTGCCCCCGCTCCCTGTCAGTTTGAACTCCCATCAACGAACAATTGAAAGGAGTCGCCGATGTAAATGCTGCAGGGTCTGAGTTTCTCTTCTTTCCTTTGTTCTTTTGTCTTTGGCTGGGCTTCTCCTTGCTTATTTGGACATCGTTTATCTTGGCTCAACGGAGCCCGATGTTCGATGGATTCTGGCGTGAACTTGGCCACGAAGTCGGCCAAAACCTGGCCTTTGATTGTGGTTCTAGGCCTGTACTCTAGATCATACTGGCCTAGGGCAACTGCCCATCTGGCTATTCTTCCTGTTAAGTCTCCCTGCTGCAATAGGGACTTCAATGGATGCTCTGTCAGTACCACAATTTTATGGGCCTGAAAGTAATGGTTCAACTTCTTTGAAGCCATTACTAAGGCCAGTGCCAATTTCTCTAGGGGTAGATACCTTGTTTCTGCGTCGGCTAGGGTTTTACTTACATAGTAAACAGCCTTTTGCTCCCCTTTTTCTTCTCGGATTAATACTGCACTTATCACGTGTTCTGAAACTGCCAAGTACAGGAACAGCTCCTCCCCTGATTCTGGATTCGAAAGAACTGGAGCTGTGGTCAGGTACTTCTTCAGATCGGCTAATGCTTCTTCGCACTTCTCTGTCCAAAGAAAGTCTGTGGCTTTCTTCACTAACTTGAAGAAAGGTTTGCACTTGTCTGAGCTTCTGCTTATGAACCTGTTTAGGGCTGCGGCCCTTCCGGTTAGCATTTGCACCTGTTTTGTCGACGTCGGGCTCTTCAACTCTAGGATGGCCTTGATCTGATCTGGGCTGGCCTCAATGCCCCTCCTGGTCACCAGGTATCCTAAAAACTTACCAGATCCAACTCCAAATGCACACTTCGATGCATTGAGTCGGAGCCGTTATGTTTTAAGGATTTTCAAAGACTGCTTTCAGATCGGTGAGATGACCCTCAGGCTCCTTGGTCTTAACAACCATGTCGTCGATGTAGACTTCTACTGTTCGGCCAATCAGGTGCTTGAACATCTTGGTTACCAATCTTTGGTAAGTGGCTCCTGCGTTTTTCAATCCGAAAGGCATCACTCTGTAGCAGTATAGCCCTTTGGGAGTGATAAATACGGTCTTCTCTTCATCCGCAGGGTCCATAGCAATCTGATGATACCCCCTGTAGGCATCTAAGAAGCTCATTCTTCCATGCCCCGAAGTGGCATCCACTAGCTGGTCAATCTTGGGTAGAGGGAAGCTGTCTTTGGGACAGGCCTTGTTTAAACTGGTAAAGTCTACATAGACCCTCCATTTACCGTTCTTCTTCTTTACCACCACTGTGTTGGATAGCCATGTCGGGTAGTGAACTTCTCTAATGGCCCTGGCCTCCAGAAGTCTGTCTACTTCTTCCTCTACTGCTTCGACGTGCATCAACGTCGGTCTTCTGGCTCGTTGAATTACAGGTTTGGCCGACCTGTCAACATTTAGTTTGTGGCAAGTGACCTCGGGGTCAATGCCAGGCATTTCATAAGGTGTCCAAGCAAACACCTCAATATTTGCTCTCAAAAAAGCTTCCAACTCTTTTTCCTCTTCTTCGGCTAAGCCCGAGCCAAGAAGAAAGAAGCGTTCTTCATCCCCATCCTAGACGAGGATTTTCTTCAGTGCCTCTTTGCTTTTCTCGGCTGGCTCCTTGCCGACATCTTCTAGGACTTCCACGTCCTCATCTTCAATTTCTGCCTTTTCTGGCTCTCGTATGCTGCAAGTAAACTTCATTGCTGCCATGGAGCAATTCTTCGCCTGCAACTGATCGCCCCTGACTTCCTCTATCCCATGCTCTGTTGGGAATCGCAATAGTTGATGCAATGTTGAGGGAACTGCCCCCATTGCATGCAACCATGGCCTTCCCAAGATGATGTTGTAAGGGGAGGGTGTGTCGATGATGGTGAATTCTGTCTTGATTTTCCTGGTGCCAGCCAGCACCTCCAACTTTACTGCTCCCAGTGGCCATGTCGGCGTTCCATTGAACCCAACCATTGGGCCATTGGATTGTTCCATATCATCCAGGTAAAGGCCCAGCTCCTTGTAACATCGGACGTACATGATGTCACAAGAGCTACCTTGGTCAATCAGGATGCATTTCACTTGGCACTCCCCAACCTAGAGGGATACTACCAAGGCATCATTATGTGGATGTTGGACCATCTCTAGGTCGGCTTCAGTAAAGGTTATCATTGGTCCCTGGCATTCTTCTGCTCGATGTCGTTTCTCCCCGACTTGATAGACATGTTGTAGGTGTTTTACCTTCTGGGTCTCCCCTCTGATTTCGTTCTCGTTGACCTTTGAGTGAATCACATTAACCACTTGAGGTCCTCCTGCCTGTGGTTGCTGTGCTGGGGGAGGCGGAGCTGCTGGTGCTTGAGGCAATCTTGCCTGCTCTTCTCTTGTTCTGGCCTCGTCGACCAGATCTCTCAGATGGCCTTGCCTTACCAAGTCTTCCAAGTGTGCTTTCAGGGCTCTACAACCCTGAGTTAAGTGCCCTTCTTCATTGTGGTAGGCACAACGCCTGCCAACGTTCCTCCCTATGAATTCCCCTGGTGCCCTTGCTGGTGCTCTGAAATAGGGCTGGTTCCAAATTTGTTCTAGGACTTTGTGAATTGGGATTCGGAACACAGTCGTCACTGCCTGTGCAGCCCTTAGTTCTGCTTCTTGCCTGTTCGATCCGTTGTTACCTCAGCCTTGCTTCGGCGAGCAGTTTCCTTTCTCTTGCTTTATCTCCTTAGTCCCCGACATGTCTTCCTCGGCTCTGGCATACTTCTCAATTCTTACCATGAGTTCTTCCATGCTTTTTGGCAAAGTTTTTGCCAAGGATTTCCATAGTGGGCAGTTGTCTTTTAGGCCGTTCTTGAATGACACGACCGCCACTTCTTGATTACACTCTGGTATTCGGTTGAATACCTCATAGTATCTTTTTGCATAAGCCCTAAGGCCTTCATCCTTACCGATCTTCAGAGCCATCAATGCGTCAACCCTTAATGGCTGCAGCTTATTTGTCACGAACCTAGCCACAAACATCTTGGCCAGGCCTTCCCAAGTCTTCACGCTTCCCTTTGGTAGTTTGTGGAACCAATCTGATGCAATCTCCCCGAAGGATGAGGGGAACACTTTGCAGAGCAACGGCTCGTTCCCACTATACAATGCCATTGAGTTCAAATATAATCCGACGTGGAAGTTGGGGTCTGACTTACCATCGTATATTTGAAACCTCGGCATACTGAATCTCTTCGGTGCCTCAAACCTGTCCAATTCCACCGAGAATGGTGTCCTCGGCTTATCTGGGGAATTTACCTCTGCATAGTCATTCTGTTGCTTCCTGTTGAGGTAATCTCTTAAGTCCTCTTTTGTCCTCCTAAGAGCTCGGCTATCTCTTACTTTCAGTCTTTTCGGTGCACTACTTTCGGCTTCGTGGTGAGTCCTCTTCAACCCTTCTCCATGAGTTGTGTCGAAGCACAGCGCCTGCCCATGAACATGCCGATGTCCCTTGGGGTCTGCCTCCTTTGTGCGATGCGTCCTCCGTGATTCTTCTCTTCCTGGCTCCCTTCGTCCGACCTCCCTAGAAGGTCGGTAAGAGTGTCTTTCGCTCCCGTTGTGCTGAGGGGCTACGGGGATTGTTCTCTGCCTCCCTTCTCGGAATTGGCTGCTGGAATCGGCGTGTCCTGCAGTGGAAACGGTGGCTGCATGACGTTATTTTGCATCATGAAATTGACGACCAACTGCAGGTCTGCCAATTTGTTTGCCATCTCTTTCATCTCTTCGTCCCTCCGTAAGCATCTATCCTTCCATACCTGGAGGTCGTCTTCGTTGTAGTAGCCACTTCGATCTGGTTTCTTTGGTGCGTTGCTAGTCTGGCTGACGTCCTTTACGCCGTGATTCTACTCATGAGTTTCTGCGTTGCATTCGTCTCCTATGACATCAAAGTCAATAGGTCTCCCACTCCCAGCAGGAGTGTCGTCCCCAATCTTTTCCTTCTGTCCGTTGCTGGCCATCTATTCTCCTATCTTTCCCACAGACGGCGCCAAATTGTGTGAGTGATTTTCTAATCGCACTGCCCGCTTAGTAATCAGCTAGAGAGCACCGGCAGAATAGATGGCTTCAGCTAACCTGCAACAGAAAGAGAAGGCTCCGGAGGTGGTTCTTCCACCCGGGGGCACTCCGACGATCAAGTCAGTATATCTCTCAAAGATAATCAAGTGCTAAATTCACTGCTTAAAGCATAAATTGCGTACCTTAGACCCACGGGGGTGCCTCTCTTTTATAGTTAACTCAATCCTAGTCCCAATAGAAGCCTGACTTCTATGGACTTCCATTCAGTGCTTACTTTGGATTCCCCAAGAGATAAGGATAGACTCCCTAAGAATACTATCCTTATCCATCTTGAAGTCTTTCTTCATTTTAGGACTCTTGTCCCTTATCCGCTATATCTCGGATTCCGACATCTTCGGACATAACCTCGGCAACACCGGGATCACCTCAGCACAACGACCAGGACACGTGGCACCTCGGCTGACACATCGGCGTCACCTTGCCACGTGTTGGTACTCAGAAAATATATCCCCACAGTATTTTATAATGAGCATTAAAAAAAATAGGTTTAATATGGAATTTTGATTCCAACCTAAGCTAAGTTGGGATGGTTTGATTGAAGGCATAAAAAATTAGAAACTAGATTGGATGGTTGATTTAGTTTTGAGTTTAGCACTGACTGAATCAATTCAATCCATGTCATGTCTTATCTACTACCTACTTCCATACTACTACAACGAATCAATTTAACTACGATTTGAAGTACGGTGGTTGGACTTGCAATCACTTGAAATAGCATGTTCAACATGCAACTTAAATTGAAATCGCATGTTCAACATGCAACTTCAATTGAAATCGCATTCTCACCATGCGATTTCACCAGTACGGTATGAAGCAATTGATACTCACTTGAAATTGCATGTTCAACATGCAACTTCAATTAAAATCGCACGTCCAACATACAACCTCTTTGCAAATCACATCCTCAACATGCGATTTCACCATTCCCAGGGATTGCAAGTATGGTTTACCAACTTGAAATCGCATGTTCAAAATGTAGCTTCAATTAAAATCGCATGTTGAGAATGCAACTTCTCTTGAAATTGCATGTTCAAAATGCTACTTCTTGTGAAATTGCATTTTAAACATGCGATTTCAAGTGAAGTTGTATGTTGAACATGCAATTTTAATTGAAGTTGCATATTCAACATGCAATTTTAAGTGAAGTTACATGTTCAAAATGTGATTTCATTGGTAACTTGCACCACTCTTGTCAATGTCAAATCGTGAGGGATTTTCGAAAAATGTTTTAAAAAAAATTATACAAACACTAAAATAGTTACAGAAAGATAAAATAAATTATACATCTATCCCTCTTTCTCTCTTTTCTCTTCTCTTCTTATGTATTCATTCATTTGGTTGTTTCTGCATCGCATTACCATTTACAATCTCAGACTCCTAGATTTTTTTTTATATATATTTTTAAAATTTTAATATGATCTTCAGCTTGATGATTTTCATTCATGTATGATCTGTAGGGATAATTTGACTTAATTATTTCTGTTATGAATTGATCCATATAACATGCCTAGCCTTTAAAGTTCAAACTATGTCAACTACTAGATGCGTAAACCATCTCCAACGTTACATCAGATTGAGCATCATATTTGAATTTGATGAAAAAAGTCACTTTTTCTCTCTTCAATGGTTTCACCAAATTGATATCAAACTGAGAACAGAGCCAAAGTTTCATCAAACTAACGATTCGTGTGAGACTTTACCATTTCACTGTGCGTTAATGTTGGAGGTGGGGCCACCGGTCAATCAGCCAGACATCCGGCCGGTTGACCCACCGGTCGACCAGCGCATGCATACCTGCTTCAATCTACTTCACTTTTTGGTTGGCCTGCAAACTGGTTAAAATAGGTAGGTTACTGTTGTGGCACTACGAATAAATTGAAGGTTGATATAAATTTAAATTTCCATCAAAATGCAACATGGAAAAGTTACATCGTATATACATATAAATTTTGAGTTGAGAGGTAGCCGTTCTGCACCAGCAATTCCAATAACTTACTGTTAGTATGACAGAGTATTTTGAAAACTTACCGTTGTTGTTATGCTCTATAAAATATACCAATCTTTTAATTTCATTATATCATTACAATTTTTATTTTCTTTGTGAGCTTCAATTTGATAATGTCATTACAATTTCTATTTTGTTTGTGAGCTTCAGTGTGTATTCTCTATTTGTCAGGTTCAATTTCTTTGTGAGCTGCAGTTTGATAATAGCATTACAATTTGTTGACGTTCTAGGCATGATGTGAATTTTTATAGTTCTATGTCATTACAATTTTTCTTTGTGAGCTTCAATTTATATTATCTGATTTTGAGGTTCAGTGTATATCATTACAATATATTTCACTATCTGAGTTAAATATTGTATCCTACCGAATTTGCTTCAAACTATGGAAGATTTTGAAATGTTTGAGGAATCACAAACTTCAAAGCACAATACTGATATTAATTTTATTTCGAAAACTTTACGAGATCACAACACTGATCGTGTTTCTCGTGGTAAAGCGTTCACAATTATAGAAGATAACACTTTATATAGATCTTGGTTGGTAGTCTCTCAAGATCCCATTACTGGTAATAGTCAGACCATGGCTATATTTTGGGAACTAGTACTTATTTATTTTAATTCACAATTGAGCGGTGAATCAAATTGAAACCATATTTCTTTATCTAATCATTGGTCTATCATGCAAAAAGAAATTAATAAATTCTGTGGTTTTCTTGACTAAATTCAATTGACGCAACAAAGTGGAACAACTGAAGCAGACATGGTAAAATTTCTTTCTGTTATTAAATATCAATTTTCTTTTGTAATGTATACTTGTTATTGAAATTTTTATAATTTTTTTTTTTGTAGGTCGCTGAAGCGAAGCAGATGTATCATACAATACAAAAAAAACAATTCACATTTGATACATGTTGGGATATTTTGCGCCGAAGTTGTAAGTGGGATGAATTTAGAACACAACCAAAAAAACCACGCAACATGCTTATCCATGTTCGAATCCACCAACTGAAGATGAGGCTTTTCAACCCAACCAGAATATTGTGGTGCACCAACAACCGACTAATACATCAACACGACCAATTGGTACTACGGCAGTGAAAGAGAAATTGAAGAATCAAACAACTCACGATGGTAGATTTGATGAAATGACTGCCAACCAATCCAAAATTGTTGCAGTATTATCAACTATCTCCACTAGAACTGTTAAGCAAGATGAACAAAAGGCGATAGACCATGAACAGAAGGCTGCAGAGCGTCGAAAAAGGGCCGAGGATAGGGAAGAACAACTAAAACTCCGATCTATGATGAATGAAAGAGAACAACGAAATGAAGATCATAAAATAATGTCAATGGACATGACAAATTTAAATCCTATGCAAAGGACGTATTACGAAGAGCTTCAACGATAAATCTTATTTCGAACAACTAATAGATTGCATTGACTGTTTCTGTATTGGTGGGTAGTATTGGTTTTATTATTTAAAAACTTTAATAGTGGGTTGTATTGGTTGTATTGGAATTATTTGTATTCATTTTTTTTTATAACATATATTTGTATTGATTTGATTTTAACATGCTCATAAATATGTGGTTGGTAAAACATTTTAGTTCACACATTTATTTGCTAATTGTTCTGTGTTTAGTAAAAATTCTATACATTACTAATGTTCAAATTACCACCAGCAAATAAAGGAAGCTACTATATTATAAAAGACAGAACCGCTACATTTATAAAACAAATTGACCCAATGAAATAACAAAAGGTTGTTAACAAAATACAAAACAACGAAAATACATAATGTAAAAGTACATTCTAAAAACAAACAAAATTCACATAATTTGTTCTTGTCATCCAAGTTGTCATCGAAACACATCAACGGTCATTGTCCGATGGTGGTGGAGGGAAGTCATGATGATAGATGTCATTTACGCGATGCTCAATCCTATCCATGCGATTGCTTGCCACTTCATTACGTCTTTCAATATCCAAACGGAACTCGCCAAATTGTTGAATTAATGAGTTCTGCGCAATGGCAAATGCATCGAATTGAGTACCCAACAAATTGACCTGATTAGCCATTTGTTGTTCCCATTGAACGCGCTGATTATGTCGTTCTTCTTGCATGGCCAAAAACTCAGTCCAATATTGAGGTTGTTTAGCTGATGGCATTGCATTGGCATGAGGATCTTCTGGAGCATCATCTGGTGGGACATGTGCATTAAGACTTCCTATTAAATTGTCGACTCCACCAGCATAGGTCAGTGTATACTC
Source organism: Camellia granthamiana (assembly GCA_036172215.1). Taxonomy (NCBI): domain Eukaryota; kingdom Viridiplantae; phylum Streptophyta; class Magnoliopsida; order Ericales; family Theaceae; genus Camellia; species Camellia granthamiana. Next base: position 123,629,744 of record CM069912.1, read on the forward strand.
CGAAATGGCTGAAGAGATTTTGGTCCCTGTTTCATCTACAAGGCGAACCCTAAAATGTTTGAAAATTTTAGTCAGAAGTGCCCCCAAAAAGTAATGACCGCCCCATGAATTGACCAAGATTTGCATACATCATTTCTTTCATTATCATGTAGCACAAATCTATTTTATGGCCAACTTCAAAACAATATAACAAATAAGTATTAAAATATGAGATAGCATCAAAATGTCCTCTTTTTAGAGTGACATTTTCTATAATCCACCGGTGGAGAATCCGAAGATAGGGTTTCAAATGTTTTGGTTGTTGATTAGTCCCGCTAAATCTATTTTCACAAATAGTAGTATATACATCACGGATATTACTAACAATATTAACTAGGTCAGCCTCACTCTGAAAATGGATATGCATATCCCCTTCCTCAACTCCAATAATTCCTGCTAAAGTAGGGATATCAAACTGAATACCTTTTCCTTTCACATAAGACAGTAAAATTTCCATCTTCTCCGTTAGTACCTCTTAGGTGAACATAAAATAAAGACACCAGCCATGGATATATCTTTTGCGGTAAATTAATTAAATTTACCCACCTCATTGCCTCAATTTTGCTAACTAATAGTGGATCATATTTAGATGGCAGATTAACCCTTCTCCCTATTACAATAGGTCGCCTGGAGAAGCTTTCAAAGGCTTGTTCATGACTTTCACTGAGAAAATCAAAAGTAGGATAAGCCTCATTTTCAGGCTGCTATTGTTGGCGTCATGGAGGGTTGAAGCTTTCACCATGTTCTGGTCAGGCTCTTTTAGTTCTAGGCATGATGTGAATATCTGTTCAATTTTAATGGAAATGTGTTAAATATCAATGGTGAATCACAAAGGAGCTCAAATTAAAATGGAAATGTGTTAAATATCAAAGGTGAATTAGAGCTGACATTCAGTGTGAGGAGCTCAAATGGTATGAAGTGTGGTGTGCAGAAGTGCAACAGATAAGGAAATGCACACTGAAAACAAAAAAAAAAATTTAATAGGGTCGGTTGACCCACCGATTAACCAACCGGTTGACCGGTGCTAAAGACTCACGAAATTTAGTTTCTGCTGCTATTCGGCTTGTTGTTTCTGCTGTTGTTCGGCATATTGCTTCAGTTGCTTTGGCTTGCAAATTCTGTCAATTCACACTTCCAATATAGAGTTTGTATAGAGTGAATATATAGTGTTTGGGGAACAGAATTTGGCTTGCTGATCTTGGTTGCTGCTTTAGCTTGGGGTTTGTAGAGCAGATTTTGTATAGCCATTTCTATCCAATGTTGAGCTGATATAGAGGGCTAATAAATGAGGTAGGTGGTGGAGGGAATTAATGTGGTTGATAAATTGGTTTAATGCATTAGTTGGATAGTGGTGTGTGTCATGAGGCATTGACTCATCAAATGAGGCTCGTATGCCACATCTGAAAACAAATTGAGTTCTTAAATTTGTATTGTACAACCTCATTGATTTGTCAAATTAATGAGGGGTTGAATATTCACGATGTACTGAATAAATGAATTTCCAAATTCATGAATGAATTTTTAAATATAAGACTTCCAACATCAGTAAGTCTTTGGTAATTATTTTGTAACTGATTAAGACATGGTTATTAGAAACTGTAATTCTTTGGTAATTTAATATATATGGATATATATAAGAAGACAACATCAATAAATTATGAATTGGATAATCTTGGATAAGCAGCAGAGAATATTTATCAATTGTCAAATTTATAGATTGGATAATATTGACAAAATTATGAAGAGTACTAACAACAAACAGTAGCTGACAACCTCCCATTCCAAAAATTAAGCAAAATTACATGTTCGCGTCGACGTGGTGAATTTAGTTTTCACCATGAAGATGCCACATATGTTTTATTAAATCATTACGGAGGGCATGATATGCATCTTTATCTCTAATACCTAAATGACAAGACAAAAATGATTGAAAGTCATTGTTAGGAGTACAGGAAAATTGTACTGGTGCGTTGGTTGATAAAAGTTCATAATCGAAATCAAGGTGCTCCTCTCTCTCATCTTCGACAATCATATTATGTATTGTCACGCCCCAAGCTCCGTGACAATGCCGCACACTCATTTAAGTGAGCATGCAAGGCTAAGAGTCCAACACATAACCAACAATGTAAAATACTCAAATTAAATCCTTAAATATCATAATGCTAAAATCCATAAAAATAGATAATTCTTATCATATGAAATTGTCCACCAAGTCCACTAATATAATCCACTAACCAACATAATAAACCAAATACTTAAATCATAGTCCTACTCTCAGCAATCCCTCCGAGTAAAAACCCCGCGCAGCTCTATTCCTCAAAATCTGAAAAAAAAAAAATAAAATAAAATAAGGGTAACCTAGACAGCCCAGTAAATAACCAACCATCACTATTAGCTGGATCAAGTATACAAAAAAAATAAATAGTCGATAACCAATAAATATAATTTTTGCTACAATTCAATAAATGAACAATTATTTGTAAGATGGTTTCATAGCTAAAAATAAACAATGTACAATACATTTTAATTGAAAAGACAACAAGATAATTCAAAGTAAATTCGTCGTTCAAATCGATGGTTAAATATTCAGATGGTTCAATGATTTGATTCACAAAACCCAAGTCTTGGTGACTACAGTCAATTAGCCCATGACAAGGCCCAGAACTACACATAGGCCGGTGGTAAAGCCCCAAAAGAAACTAGTTTCTGTGCCAATAAATAACTCCCATTGGCTAGGGTCCAAATCATAGTCAGACTAGAGTGATGTTCAAAATTCAAACAATAAACAAATTTTAAATAAAATATTCGATATTTTCAGAATAAACGTTTAGTACAATTTTCAGAATAGTTCCACAAAATATTCAAATAATTTTCATAATAATATTCGATGCTGTTTTATACTTGACTCATATTTTATTTTAAGAGAACATGTAGGCTATAAATGAATATTTATGATTTTAAACGATTCAATAGGAATAAAAATGAACCAACAATGATAGAGGGTTACTTACTCCAAACGCTTAGAAGTAGTATTCCAACACCAACTCCAAACACCCAGCTCCACCACTTCAATCACACAAACCTAATAAACAAAACCTCAAATAAATTAATATTTTTACGTGTTACATACACCCACAAAAACTCCACCATATTAGATTAATGTATTGCTTTAATATCCAAGTGATTAAACCATTCAACCCAACTTTATAGCCAAACACACCCTTACCCATGATACAAAACTCCATTGTTTCTATTACCCACCCAAAGTTACACTTACACATTGCACCTAATTCTCAAAACCTAAGTAGGCACCTATAGATCTTCCAAATCCCCTTAATGCATTGATTGTTAAATTCCTCAACATAAACTTAATAATTAACAATAAAGACAGATTTTACCTTAACCAATGGGTGTCCCAAAATCACCAACGTGCTGCCTCCAATCCCTATTGCAACCTCACTTGAACCTCTCTTCTCTTTTTCTTTTCTTTTTTTCTTTTACCTTCTCAAACCCTAGCCGCCTAGAGCAATTCCCAGCCTTTGTTTTGTTTGTTTTCCAAGACTTAAAGCCACAACAGGTGGGCTTATTAACCTAATTTCTCAAAGTTACAAAATTACCTATCTAAGTAATAGGAAATATAATGCCATCTCATAACTAATTCTTTGATATTAATAAATGACCCATATAAATTAATTTAATTATTAATCTATCCAATAAAATAATCCTACACACAACTTGGGTTTTACATATAACGCAACTCTTCATTATGTTCCCAAGCATTTTCGGATCCCAAAAATGTACAGCACCACCTATAATTGCAAATCGAGATTAAAGCACTCCGAATGCCCGCTCTACATCCTTCCTTACTGACTCTTGCATCATTGCAAAATGTTGCTTCTTTGCTCCTTGGAGAAAAGAGATTGTTTGAACCAGTGTTGCCCATTGAGGGTATATACCATTAGCAAGGTAATAACCCATATTATAACTATATCTATTAATAGTGTAATGGACATGGGGAGCTTTACCTTGAGCAAGATCAGAAAACAAGGGCGATTGATCCAACACATTCAAGTCATTGTGTGATCCAGGCATTCCAAAAAATGCATGCCAAATCCACAAGTCATAAGAAGCTACTGCTTCAAGAATGATGGTTGGCTTTTTTTGATGGCATACGTATTGATCTTGCCATGCCTTTGGACAATTTTTCCACTTCTAATGTATGCAATCTAAACTTCCCAACATACCCAAAAACCCCCGACCCTCCCTAATAGCAAGGAATCTAGCAATATCAGTTGGTGTTAGAGATTTCATATATTCTGGTCCGAATATTTCAATTACTGAATTACAAAAGTGTTGCAAACTTTGAATTGCAGTGCTTTTCCCAATACGTATATAATCATCAACTACATCTGCTACCACTCCATATGACAATATTCTCATAGCTAAAGTCATCTTCTGTAGGGGAGACAATCCAAGAATATAAACTGCATCTTGGTTTTGAACAAAATATGGATTGTGTCCTTCGATGGCATTCAAAATTCGCAGATACAAACGACGATGCATTCGAAAACGTCTCTAAAATGTTGTAGGTGAATAAACCGGATTTGCCGTAAAATAATCCACAAACAATCGCTCATGACCCTTCCTTCTATCGCGACATATGTACTTATGGCCTACAACAGAACCACCTCTTTTCTTTGATCTATCAATTGATTACAGAATTTGAATCATACTAGCATTATTCATCTCATAAAACCCCAAAAGTGTGACCATATATTCATCATCAAACTCATCATCAGAGGATGAGGAAGAAGAATGAGAAGAAGATGATGAAAATGAAGTGAACATCATGGAATTTAACATAGTCATTATGCTCTGCTTTCTTTCAGTTATGTGTCTTTCAGATATAACATATCACTTGTCTGGTATATGGTACATGGATAATGTGTTTATATCAAGGTTTGGAAGGAAATCATTATTGGAGGCAACCAAAAATGGAAAATATGTGATGGAGGGAAAAAGAAATAATAAACGAGTTGGGAACAGAAAGGGAGGGGAAAAAAAATTTGAGTTGCCTACCTGATCGACCAGCCGGTCGACCCACCGGACGTCCCCTTTGCTTTGATCCACGCTACAATGGAACGGTTGGAGCTGCTCGTATCAGATTGAGAAAATTACCTTTTTTTTTACTCAGATTTGGTGAAAATTTTACTGAACCATTGGAGATGCTCTAAAAAAGATGATTAAAAAATTTTGTATGTTATAGGAATCAAAAGATCATTAATTTATTTCAAAAACAACAACAGGCTTCCTAAAACAAAATTATAAAATAAGGTCACTCAAAATGGATTCTGCGCTTCAGTTGTCACGTGTGGGTACGTATCGAGAGATTGGAACCACCAAAAATTTAAGAATCAACTCAGCAAAAAAGTCATATTTTTATATTTATAACCTATTATGTGACATAAAATAGTAGTATTATATATAACATACAATGTCAAAAACATATTTTATTCATTTTATATTAATTATACAATAATATATATATATATAATGATAGTGTCAAATAGAAAATATATAACAATTGTGCGATCAAACTGATTTTAACAGATTTTATATTAATATATCCATTTTAAAATATATAATGATTTTAAAATATATTCATTTTATATTAATTAGAAATCACTATGATTTTAATCGAGGCATGATTTAAGATACCAAACAATAGATGTAGGAGTTTAGTCAGAATAACATGCCCAAACTAAAGTACCAAAAGCATAAAAGTTTTTTAGAAGGCAATGCAAAACATAACATCATACAAATACAAACATCAGCATTTTTCCTTTACCAGTTTAAAACAAAACATCACAATATTATCAACAAAAATCAGAAATCACTGCTCAGAATCTGAAGGAGGAGGAGGGAAGTGATAGTGATAGATGGCATCAACACGGGCCTCAATATAATCAACACAGGTGTTGAGGGCGCCAAACTGCTGAATGATTTGTTGTTCCCAGGCGATGCTTTGATTGTAGTGGTCTTGTTCCATAGCTAAAAAATTCGTTCAATAAACAAGAAGTGGTTGGTGGAGTGATGGCATGGCAACTGAAGGATGATCTTGAGGATCCTCCATGGGAATGTTAGGAACAGCCATACTTGCTAGTAGAACATCACTACCTCCAGCACAGTTGATGGTGTATTCACTGATATCTGAGGTAATAAGTGATTCGGGCTCTTTGGAAAATTTGACTTTGAAGTGTTTGAACAACTTTGTGAACCAAGCACTAAAAGGCAATGATTTGTCACGCGATGTAGGAACAAGGGTCATTTCCCTCATGATGATATAGCATAAATCAAGAGGATACCCAATCTCAAAACAATAAAGGAGATAAGCATTAAAAGTAGGAACAGCATCATAATGACCGGCTTTGGAAGTTACATTTTCTAGTAAAAAGCAGTGAAGAATGTGGAGATGGGGTTTAAGATGTTTGGCTTGAAGGTTGGAGCCGGTGGTTTTGCTAAGACAAATGGTTGCATAAACTTCAGTTATATTACCCATAATTTGAGCCATTTGTGCCTCGGTTTGGAAATAGATTTGGTTCGGACTAGTGTCAACATTGAGAATTTTGGCCAAATTAGGAACATTAAACTCAATAAAAGTGTCTTTCACATAGGAGTTACTGGTGTAAACGTCCTCGTCGATATCAAAAGATTGAAGGTGCACATAAAATAAAGCGAAGAGGCGAGAATATACCTTTTTCGGCAAATTTACCAAATTTTGCCAACCTATTGCTTCAAGATTAGTCATTAAGAGAACATCATATTGTGGGGCAAGATTAACTCAGCGCCTGTAATGATGGAGCGGGATGACATGTCACCAAATGCTTGCTCTTGGATTGGGGTAAGGAAGTCAATAATTGGATATTCACGTGCTAGATGTGAAGACTAACCTTCCTCTCTGGCTTGAGGCTTCTCAGTGCGAGGAGCCATAACTGTTGGAAAAACAAAACAAAACAACCATTTGACTAGTGTTAAAAAAATATATCAAGGCCATTAAATGGGTTTAGCAAAGGTAGGCACATATGATGAGTTGAAATTCAATGTCGCTAAGGATTTAAACAAAACAAAAAAATGGAGATAAATGAAATTATTGCAGGTTATGGCTGACTAGGTACACACAAAAAAACTTGTGTGGCAAAACCTATGACAGCCAACAAAAATGTAGAGTGGTAAAAAAAATTAGCAGGTTTCATGCACTGATGGATAAAAATACAAGTTTCAGAGTCAAAAAAAACATATGCAGGACATGGAAGCAATTAAGAATTGATGTTTAGGCAAAAACCCAAATAAGCAATTTGATAAATATGACAAGGTTCTAAGCATAGAGGTGCAAAATAAATGCAAAATTGAGGAAAATATAAAAAAAAAAAAAAAATGAATTCAACTAAAGTTTGACAAGCAGGACAAATGGTCATATACATATATATATATATATAAATCCATATATAGATGAAGACAAGTATACACGGCTAAACCAAATATCAAGTGCACAGACCAAAAAAATGAACTAAGCAACATCAAACTATGCTAATCTAAGCAAAAATTCAAGTGCTAAACAAAGATAAGATAAACATTTAACCGTTTTCAGTTTTGAACAAAACCCACCATAGATAGATAACACAAGTAAAATCATGTTGTTTGGAACAAAAATAATGAGGGAAAACAAGAAATGTAGGAAAACTTACTTGGATTTGTGCAAAGAGTTAATGAAATATGTGATTTTATAGAGTTTTAAGAGAAGGAAATATGAGGATTTGAGAGCTAGGGCACAGAATGTCAAAGAAGAGAGGAAAAATCTGGACAGAGCAGTCAGTTTGTAGTATTTAAAAATCTATCCAGGTGGGAACCAGTTGACCTCCCGGTCGACAACCCGATGGTCCCCCCGGACGACCGGTTCAGGCAAAATATTTTTATTTTCTACTCCTTTGTTGTAGTCCTGCTTTGTTACTGAGGTTTTTTCCTTTTCTAGTTGTGCCTAGGGCTTATGCAAAAGAGGTTTGTGGATAGATAAAATCATAATCACCATAATAAAAACAAATTGATTGGCATCAAAATGATGGTAAAGAAGAAATGTATGAGAAACTTGATAGCATTTGAATGATATAAATATGTTCATATCAATGTATTAAAATTCCACTTTCATATGCACAGCAAAACCTTTTAAGTAGAATTCGACATTCCAATTTTGCCACGAATAAAATTTAAGCGATACTTGCTTAGGGGTTTTGTGAAAATATCCACCAATTGATTGTCGATGTTTATAAATTCAAGAACAATATCCTTTTTGAACATAATCTCTTAAAAAATGGTGTCGAATTTCAATATGTTTTGTTTGCGAGTGGTGAATCAGATTTTTGCTTAAGTTAATGGCACTAGTATTATCACATTTGATTTGCATTATGTGATCATAATGCAAATTCATAATGCTACAGAGGATGATGAGGTTTTAAGACATTAAACAAGTAAAAAAGTATATGCAAATTCATATTAATTTAAAGATGCAAAAGAGATTAACAGATAGAGAGAAAAATGCTACAAAGTTGATAACACCAAACTGTTACGCAAAAGAAATGTATGAGAGAGTTGATATCATTTAATGAATGTTTCCTTATCAATGTAACAATACATATACATCATTTTCAGAAAATTCGAGTTTCACATTCACAACAAAACCTTGTAAGTAGAATTTGACATTCCAAGTTCGCCACGAATAAAAATAAAGCGATCCTCGCTTAGGGGTTTTGTCAAAAAATCTGCCAATTGATTGTCGGTGTTTATTAATTCAAGAATAATATCATTTTTGAACATGATCTCTTAAAAACTGGTGTCAAATTTCAACATGTTTTGTACACAAGTGTTGAATCGGATTTTTTCTTAGGTTGATGCCAATAGTATTATCACATTTAATAGGGATGTCGTCATAATCCAAATCAAAGTCCTCCAATTGATGTGCTCATAGGTAGCTTAATTGATGTGCTCTGAATTTCAATTGATTTTTCATCCTTATGTAGCTTAATTGATGTGCTCATAGGTGTTCCAGCTATTTTTGAATCATACATACCAAACTTTTTGACTAATTCCTTTATGTACTTAGCTTGATTAATGTAAATCCCTTCCTACATTGTTTGATTTAAAGCTTAAGGAAATAATTTAGCTCCCCCATCATGTTTATCTCAAACTCACCTTATATACACTTAGCAAATTCCTTACTTCAGGTTTCATTAGTAGCATCAAATATAATGTCATCCACATATATAATGTCAAACTCACCTTGCATCTAATATTCAATGCATTGCCACATTTTGTTAGGTGGTAAACTATTTTTCTGTTTAAAAAAATTTCATTACGTGAAGGAAGGCCATTTTATCAATTCAGTCATTTCTCTGAAATTTAGTATATATTGATAAATGCTTAGTTCTTCTGAAAAGTTTGAGTAGTGGATTTCAAATATGCTAAAAGCCCTCTTAAACTGTGTGGATTTGAAATCTGTCAAATTGACTACTCCTATAAAGTTGAAGCGCGATTTTGCAGGTCATAAAGGTTGACGTGACAACGCTCTTACAATAACTTTTAAAACACAACTATCATGTGAAACTTATCAGGTTCAAACCCTCCAATATAGACTGACTAGTCAGGAAGTGACAACTCGTATAAAGTTGATGCACATTTTTTCACGTCATAAAGGTCGACATGACAACGCTTTTACAACAATTTAAAACATACAACTCTCATGTGTAGTTTACTGTAACAACAAGACATTGTCAGCATGTCGAATGCGAAGATATGAGTAATCACGTCCATCTCTATTTTATGTATTCTGCATGTTGGAACTACTTTTCCCAATGACCGCTATAAGTATTACACCATACCAGACCTACCTGTTTATAGAAAAAATGAGAGATATCATCATGAGATATACGGTGGTTAACCTATATTCAATAATGGGTCGCCATTGGGTTGCAAATGGAGATGAATTTGAATACCCATTAAAACCAAATTTGCGTTACTCACATCACACCGTCAATATCATGACAGCTGAGTGGGAATTTCGCATAACTCGTGCAAGTGTTCTTGTTGAGCTATGTCGTGAAGTTCATATTCAATTTCCTTGATGATTAGCCATGCGTATGCCAATTGACACTCCACAGTTGTTACAAAGGGCATTGCATCATATTCACGACGAAGTTAATCACATTACCCAGGTCTGAACTTCGGAAGACCGCGAATGAGCGTGCCAAAGATGGGTTAATGGATGATGCACAACAATATTTCTCGTGGAGCATGGATGCTATGTATCAATCTAGCATTGAAATGTCAGATGATGATAATAATGAATGAAATTGTTTCGATGTATGACCGAACAATTTCTGTTGCAATGACTTTGTAATGCTTACCCATGAGTTATCAATAAAAGGAGAATTTACAATATCAAACAAACTGTCTATATTGTTTCCAATTACGACTTCTCTAATGGTTTCAATTAAAATGCACAACATTATCTCTCTTGCATTATTGTAAAGATCATCATATGGCATATGCCCCTTCTAATGCCCCTTGTAATTGTTTATTATTTTATTTTCTGATTTACATCCATAATTGACATATTAAATTGGTCTATACTTTCATGGAATATGTGGCTGTTCAGCAGAGCTCATACGTTTGCTCGCTATAATGTAAACATTTTATTTTTGCTTCCCTGAAATTGATTGTGGAACATTATTTCAAAGAAGAATATACCAACCTGACATTGTCATACTAATTGATAATGATGATAATGAATGAACTTGGTTGGATGTATGACGAAAAGATATAAGATACACTGTAATGGCTATCCACAAGTTACCAATGCAAAGAGAAATGTGCAGGTCATGTTTACATGTGTGCACACATAAATGTAGACTTTTCATAAACTTAAGCTTCATAAAGCAATAACACATAGTGCAATGGATGTTTAACAACGTAGTTGAACAACAACAGTGCCTTACACACCAACAACATAGACTTGATACGACATACACACATATTAAAAAAGACCGCTTAGATGTTTGATTTGTCATTCCTCATCTGACATGTAATAGTCAGAGAGATATTTTTCATTGTTTAAGACATTATTTCGCTCCATCACAGTCAATTTTCTGTTGCTTGCTTCCGCCATTTCAATGACTAGTTGAAGCATGAAACATCGACATCTCTGCAGCAACATTCTGTTGTTCTCCTTTTTAATTCTGTTAATTACTTGCTCATAGTCACCCACATTTCGTCTAGGCATGTTCAATGAACGACGATGAGATACCGATGCCCCTAAGTTACGTAGATCATTAAACAAGCTCTCTTGCTTCGTTACCCTTAACGCCCATTCTGCCAGAATACCAACGTAATAATCCTTCGGGCTAGAGTATTTTTCAATCATGTAGTCATAATCAAATAGAGGTAGTAGCCACACTTTTGGAAGGCTTTAACGGCATGAATTGTCTGTACCCCTTGAAGACATTTCTCGTATACATGAAAATTAAATTAAATAGATGGGTTGTAAATAACTATTGAGATGGGTTGGAAAATGATCATAGTTGGGGTACTGCTATTTATAAACATGTAGAGGAGATGTCATGGTTACAATAATTTAGATGAGGGGTTACTGTGGAAGAACACACACTCATGATATTATTTTAATGTATTCATTTGATATAACCCTTCGAAATTGTTGGTGGTGACTTTTTGGAGTTTGTATACCCGTGATATTGTTGCAGTTCGTATTCTTCCGCTATCAGCATATGGATGCCATTGAGTGAAATTCTTTGTTATTGGATATCGATTTCATATATGAAAACTTGTGCAAGTCTATGACTCATTTACCAGAGAAGATCCCATTATTGATTAATCAGCATCAAGCCGATACGATATGGCATCAGGCGATATGAAATATTTATTTAACTTGTTCCCGATATTTGAATACTAGACAAATACTAGAGTTGTTACACAATATCAGGTCAAACTGTATTCAAATTCAAATTTCAATTGTAATATTTGGAAAGATAAAATACTGTAATGGTTCCTAACTTGTCAACATGCAGTGACTTGTCAAGTCGTGTAAAATTACTCAGTGACGCAGTGACTTTTAACAGACTTAATAAATTCATCCCCCTACGAGTTGGTCAAGTTCACATGGGCACAGTAAACGTCGAACACCTAGTGAGTGCTTTTTTGCTACAGTGAGTAGTCACTTTAAAGTGACGATATCGCGGGCAGAAAATGGTGTTTACAAGAAATTATAAATTCAATCCTAAAATCAAATGGAGGAGGGTAAAAGATAAAATGCTATAATGGTTCGTGATGTTTCAGACACCCCTCATTCCACAATGACATGCTCCATTGACATGGTTATTGTAACTTCGGACAGAGTTATGTTTCTTTGTTACAATGAGTAGTCACATCAAAAATGCGAGTGAGTTATGTTTCCCGAAATTATAGTTGCCTTTCTAACACCTCTCTCCATTTTTATTAAATTCACAAAGTCACACGACAATAATGACTTTGGGCAAAACCGTTAATTTTCTTTGTTTTTTCCTTACAGTGACAACTCGTCTATTGTTGGTATATTGCATGTCATGTGACTTTCTGCAACGGCTTTTCTTTCCTTTGTTTTTTCCTTACAGTGAGAACTCATCTCTTGTTGGTATATGCGGGATTGTCATGTCATGTGACTTCCTACTGAGGCATTTATTTTCTTTGTTTTTTTCTTACAGTGTCTTTCTCATCGTCGTGTTGGAATATGGGATATGTGTCATGTCATCATTTCTAAGTGACATGAATACGAGTACATGGCAATGACGTTCATAAACAACTATATAAAGGAGTGAAGGTCAAGACACACCCTTACAACTTAGTTCGCCCTCCTTTATTATCATTGATTTCTTTAAAAAAAAATTCACATGGCTACATGATTCATGGGAGGGAGTGCGAATCGTAGAGGTGGTAGGAACTTGCAAAAAGGTGAGAGTTCACGAGAAGGAGGAGGAAGGGGAAGGTGAAGGGGATGTGGCGATGCTGAAGACGAAACAACAAAATCTTTTTTAGATTATGCTTGTGGTTATCGTAATAGGTTTGGGAAGCGACATTTTATGATGCCCAAGTATTATCCAGTTCAAGGAGGTTCATGTATGGATCCATCTGACAATCAAACAGAATATGGTTTAGCTGACACTGCTCTTCTCAAGTGGCCCGCACTATTTATAGAGCAAGTACAAATGGAAACCTTAAGTCGGGAAATCGACTTAAGGTGCTAAAAGCATGCTCTGTTGAGATCCAAAAGGAAGATCCTGATAATGTTGATCGGCTATGTGAAAGACTACAACGTGAGATTTCTCAAATGCTCCGTAGGTTAGCCCGCGATATGCAACTATATATAATTAAGAAGGATGCCTAGAAGAACGGAACAGAACCAAATGTTGCGTTTATCAAGGCTATCATGGAGGATCCTGCACTTGTCTCTGACCCTGAGCTTTCAGATTATTCGGACTTTGAGATTACCGATTTAAGCGCTAATTGGGTGTCTATGTTTGTACTAAATTATATTAGGTTCTCCATAATTATGTGGTGTTTGTGTTAAACTAAGTCTTTCAGTAATGAGTTTGTCTTATTTTTTGTCTAATATTTGTCTATGTAACTATTAAGTGTTCTAATCGTAGTTTTATAAGTAATGTACTCCAAAACCCCTCATTCTCTCTCTCTCTCTCTCTCTCTCTCTCTCTCTCTCTCTCTCTCTCTCTCTCATTTTCATACATACATACACTAATCAATCTCTCTGATATGTCTGTACATATTATTATTATTATTATTCTATCATTTATAGGTTATCTCTCTTGCAATGGTGAGTCAAACAGACATTTCTATGTTCAATAATCTTATAAATGTGTTCCTCAAAACACATTTTATATACATGTGTTCTGTGTTCCAAATTAAGTGCAGATTTATGAATAATGTTTTGTGTTCTGTGTGAACACATTTTACATCTATGTGTTCTGTGATATTATGAACTTATTGTAGAACATCCAAAAATATAGAATAATTATTGTTTGGACTTTTAACAGACTTTATATTTGTATAATAAACCAACCATTACTATGTCGGGATTTGAATTAGAAACAGTGATCTGGAGGGGAGGGAAAAAAGAGCAACACAGAATAAGGATTAAGCAAGGAACAATTATTAGGGGGGAAAAAAATTAGTGAATGGTAAAAACTCCACAAAGTTCAAACATAATCATTCCAGGGGAGAGTAAAGAGAGGTCTCTCTATAGAATTAGGAGAATAAAGTGTCATACTGAAGGGAAATTATGACTGATTTAATTTAGTTCTACCATAAATCAAAAGAAGACAGTGAAAACCCAAACTTAGATGGAACCACAACACTCACTAAAGTTCACTGTAAAGAAGGGGAAAAAAGAAAAAATATAAGCTACTAAGGTGCTTCAATTTGAAGGTCAAGCTGAAGCTCAAGCTTATATATCGTATTATCCTCATCATGAACACCAGTCTAATATTCATGTAAAAACACAACAAAATATATATATATACACAACAAAACATAATTCACTGTAAAACATCACAGTACCATACAATAGTGTTCACTCTACTTTTACTTCTACCTCTAGTTCTAATTTACATATATATATATATATTACATCATAAGTAATAAGGCACCAATTACAAGCAACACAAATTCCATTTTTTTCATCTTTGCGCTCTAAATTCGAAGTTGTTCCGTCATACATTTTTGTTGTTTGGTCATAGCTCGAAGTTGTTCTGTCATACATCAAAGTTGTTCGGCGCCAGTTGGTAGTTCTCCTTCTATTTGTCTTGAAATTTCATGACCTCTAGATTGTGAATTCATAGGCAAGCACCATCCAACAAAACTACCACAATTATTACAAGAATAGAATAACTTATTTTTGTTTTCGATCAGTCTTAGAAATTCGAATACTAGCTTTTTTATTACATCTAGGACAATTTTTGTTCAAGTATGTCAACCGATCTAACCTACTGCCATTGACACTTGAACTTGACATCTAAAAAAACAAGTTATCCTCATTAAACTATACGAATCAAGGTTTAAATTTAAATGATCACAACGAAAATAACACCAACGACAGTAACAGACTCAAAACGAACATAAAAGAATAAACATAACAGTTCATAGTCACACAAATGAACATAACAGAATCAAAAAAAAAAAACATAACAATGAATCAAAATCGTAACATAATCAGATTCATAACATAACCCATCTAAAAATAACTGAGGATTAAGCACAAAAGCCCTACAAAACAAAATCACAATCATAAAAAACATAACTACAAATCACTAAAATTAATAATCAAAAAATCCATTTCATAATGAACAACCAAGAAATGTTCAAATGAAACAGAAGAACTCATTCCCAATAAGCAAACTAATCTGACAAACTAAAAATCCATTTAACATTATACAATTTTTAAACCCATACTAATCAAAACAGCCAAAAATCTAAGAACAGGGCTCTTAAGGTAAATCTGCTGATCTACCTGTTAATTTCTTCATTGAACCTGAAAGTTTGGTAATGAAATGAATCAACTAGAAAATGCAAAGTGCATTGGCATTCTCTACCTTATTTACCAAAAATATAAACAAATAACTACTATAATTCCCTTTGGTGCAACTTTAAGCTAATAATCTAAACTTGGAAGTTAAAAACATCCCCTCTCCTATATCCCAATAATCTAAACATGGAACGTTTTTTCAATAGGAGGGAAAAAATGAACGAAATATAAGGTTTTTTTTTTTTCTTTTTTTTTAAGGAAATCCCTTCTTTTTTCTGTTTCCTAAGAGCCAAACAAACCATAACATAATTGTTACTGAACTTTCAGGTCATCCACAGAAGATGGGTCATGTTGCGAGCCTTAGGTTGCATCACCCCAGAAGTCCTTGAAAAATAGGTCAAAGTGGACTTCAAAGACCCTGTTTCGTTCAAATCTGGAGCCCAAATCTTCTCCGAAAGTGGCCTACACTACTTGGGCAACCCCAAATCTTGTCCATGCCCAAAGCATCCCTGGCAATTTTGGGCTCCAAGTGGTTCTAATGGGCCTCGTTGAGGGCTTCCACATTAACGGCCTTCCTAGAGTCGGAGAGGGAAACAACCTGTACCCTGGTGGACAGTACTTTGACCTACTGGGCCTTGCAGATGACCTAGTCACCTTTGCCAAGCTCAAGGTGAAAGAAATCAAGAATGGCAGGCTAGCCATGTTCTCAATGTTTGGGTTCTTTGTCCAAGCTATTGTCACTAGTAAAGGCCCACTTAAGAACCTGTTGGACCACCTTGACAATCCTGTGGCTAACAATGCTTGGGTCTATGCCATCAAGTTTGTACCCGGATCATAAATTCATGATAATATCATTGATCTTGTGTTGTGCGAATGTATGATAATTTGGGGGGGGGGGGGGTTTCTGGGTACATTTTATAGTTACCACTTTGTTGGATTGAAAGGTTCAGATGGCTTGCCTTGTGAAATTTTGTAATTTGGAAATTTACAATCCATTTATTTCGATGAAAAATAGTTTTCAAGCAGAAAGAACCCATTTACCAATGAACAAGAAATATTGAAATCAAACACAATAACTCATTCCCAAGAAGCAACCTAATCAAACAAAGCAAAACCCATTTAACATTACAGAATTTGTAATTCAAGGCAATAAACACTTGGTTTAGGACTGGAAGATTTGGTTGGGGAATTTCATCGAGCAGGTGGTAGGTAAGGTTAAGTTTACTCAATTCCCAAATCAAAAAACCATAATCCAACATTCAAATTATTTATCAGATTGTCAAAAGTCCTAAATATTTCAAACAACAACGAAAAAAAAACAAAACAAAGCCCTAAATCCAAAGCCCTAATATATATATAAGGGCTAATATATATATACAAGATATATATACTCAATATACAAATATATATATATACACACAGATATATATATATACCAGATTACCTCTTAAGTTGTCCTTCGTCGAATGAGATGAAACATAGAGAGAGTCGAGAGTTGGGCGTCGGAGTCAAGAGAAGGACAGAGTACGGCGTCGGAGTGAAGGGAATGAGCTGAGAGAGTCGGGCGTCGAAGTTAAAGGGAGGAGCTCTCTCTCGTGATAGATATCAGAGATGTGTATCATCTGAATAAGGCCATTTTGAATTCTGAAATCTGTAGTTGAAATTGCATTTTCAACATATAATTCAAGCCACATCAGCAAGTCATTATCCATGTAGACTTCAAACTTAGACTTCAAATCTGTCCATGTAGACTTGAAATCGCATTTTCAACATGCAACTTCAAGTTAAAATTGCATGTTGAAAATGCAATTTCAATTTGAAAGTATATGTTCAAAATGCGATTTCAAAACTGGGTCACTTTCCCAAATAGTTTGAAAAGTAGGTCAATTCTCTAAATATTTTTTTTTTTTATTTTAGAATATTCAAAAAAAAAACTCCTCAAACTTAGGCACTATTTATTTAGCATTCCTTTACAAAAGTGTACTTTTTATCATTTTACTTTATTTTATTTTTTTGGATCATATCACCTCTCTACTTTTTTGTATATCTTTTCGTAAAAATTCAAAAAGTATATTTATTTAGATCATCTCAAACACCTTCTTAATGTCTGGTTCATAACTTCATACACCCTAATTATTGAGTTCTTGTAGAATCTTTGGGTATGTTTGGTTTGTGTTTGAGAGATGTGTTTTAGAGATAAAAAGTACGAAAACATGTTTGGTTTGGTTTTTTGGGAAATTTGTTTTGGAAAATTGTTTTGAGAGAGAGTTTTGGAAAAAGTGATTGATTTGATGTGTGTGTGAGAGAGATTTGTTTGGAAAACTTGTTTGGTTTGTGTGTTTTGGGAAATTTTTTTGGGAAAATTTGTTTGGTTTGATTACTTTTGAAAACTTATTTGTAGAGAAAATTTCCGAAATTTTTTTCAGAAACACAAACCAAACGAACCCTTTATTTTTCGATGATGTCCCCTTTCTAGAGAGAGAGAGAGAGAGAGAGAGGAGGGGACATACTCTCTTAATAGAATAAATTCTAAATACTTGCAATCACTTGTAAATCATAATTATCGATTAAGTTAAGTCTAAAGACACCAACGAGTGTGAAACCTAGATGGTTCAGGTTTACTGTTCATGACAAGATCCAACAACTTTGCCACTAGGCTACTCGTGCGGATTTATGGGGCTTTAGATTAATTTGGATTATCCCCAAAAATAAAGGAAAAAATTAAGAAAAAAGTTAGGTTCCATACTTCATATTTCCATACAAGCCTCAAGAGATAAGGCCCAATTCGGTTGTTGGTGATGTGAGCCCATAGGCCATTTGTAGTTAGGGCTACTCACAACTGGGCATATTTTTAGTGTATTTGAAACCCTAAAGAGTTTGCAAACCATAAGAGTGTTCCTAGACAATGATTATTCTGATTGCTTAGGAAGCATATTCGTTTATGGCCCTAAAAAATAAAATAAAACAGATACTATACATAAAATGACATGATTGAATTGAGGCCTATCACTTTAAACAAATTACCCGCAAAGATAAGTTACAATTGTCACACTATACCCTTTCAGTAGAGTTTTCCGTATAAAAAATATCATAAGAAATAAAATTTTCTTTAAACTTTTGACAAAAAATAGTAATAAGGTGAAGGTGCCAAGTAGCCAATTATAAGACATTTGGCAGTTTGAGAACTATTCAATCCACTCGCTATTAATTTGACGCATTTTAAATTTGTGACTCCAAGAGAGAGAATCTCTCACAGCCTACTCCAACTCAGACCCCCCCTTCTCAATGATGGTGTTCTCACTTCATTGTTACATTAACAAAACAGTATTCGAAACCTCTTGTTCATCATTCCACGAAAACAAAAGCAACAACAAAATAACGAGAAATTTCACAATTTGGGCGGCAATACATTCTTTCCCACCATAGTTTTTACAAAAAGTAATTGGGCAATTACGTAATTTAACAACTTTGATCCATTTGACGACAAACAAGGCCCGCCAGAGACAAACTACTCCCATCTGAATGAGAGTGTTTGGTGCGGCCCACTATCAGATGGCCCATCAGGCCCATCCTGAAACATTCCCGGGCGATGGAGATCCGCGTTGTCACCAGCATGAGAGCTGAGAAAAGAAGCTAATGGCTTACTTTCTATCCCTTGTGAGTACTGACTTAGATCACAGTAGTGCATATTGTGGGCCAAGGATTGGGCAGAGGAACCAGGATTGGGCTGCACCACATGGCCCAAACTAATCTCCCGAGTTTCAGCTGGCGGCGCTGATGACAGAAGAGAGAGAGCACAGTCAGATTCAACAATGGCTCGACTTAATCCATCAGAGAACATTATTTTCTGGCTGTGGCTACTGGTTCCGGATGCAGAACTGGGATCGAGAAGCGGTTGACACGTGGAGGCTTCAGAGAGGTCGGGGAGGTTGTTCCCATGGAAGATTTTGAACTGGTTTCCTCCTCCAAAGCTGTGAGGTAAAGATCCTGGAAAATCATCGTGTCGGTCGATGTAGTTTAAGCATTGGTTGCTGTTATATGGGAGAGTACTATTCTCAGCATTGAAAGTTTCAGCCCAAGCAGAGTTCATCATGGGACTTCCAAATAGTTGTGAACTACTGAATGACAACAAAGTAGGACCTACAATAAAAGAGGTCAAAATGTCGATCGTTCATGTTTGATTTGAAAACTTAATGAAGTTCAAAATGTTTCAAGTTTGATTTGTTTACTTTTTAAATCAATCACAAACGAGCTTCAATCAAGTCGATCACAAGCTGAGCTTGAGTATATTGGTTTTTTACAAAGTATACAAGCTAAGAAACACGGACACTTCTAAGAAGGCAATATGTAGTGTCCAACACTATGTTGGATACCGCCACCACATGATACTCGTCAGATACTTCCCAAGATTTAGACACATAAAACATATTATAAATTTGAATAAAATAACTTCGAATCTAATGATAAAACAAGAACATTGTAAATTTATACCTGTTGTACTACTTTAGATTTTAAAAATTATTATCTTTGACCAAAATATTCATATGATAATTATTTATCGTTAATTATGACACGTTTCATGTCCAATATTTTTAAAAAATTTCCGTGTCACATACTTCTTGGTACACAAGCTAATCAAGCCGAACTAAAAAAATTAACAAACTTCAAACTGTGTTCAACTTTGACTTATTTATGTAATGATTCAAACTCAAATGAGCTTTTAACAAGTCGGACACGAGTTGAGCTTGAATAACTTGGTTTGTTTTACATCCTACAATGGAGGCTTTAGGGATATGGGTTTTGAACTATGAGATATATGGTAAATGGAACATAAGTTCTTATAAATAAAGAATCTGAACCTTGTTGATTAGAAAGAAACCTTCCAGGGTTTCTGGAGAGAGATTCTGACTGAGGCTTTCTCCGGCGCCTGTTGTGGCCCTCTAGACGCTTCCTGCAGCTTCGCTTTCCCTCGTCAAACTCTACCAATGAATGAAACCTATAAACAGGTGATTAAGCAGAATGAAAGTTTCACCTTTAAGAATTAAAGGGAATAATAGTCCATCAAAGCAAATGAATATTTCAAGAAGAAAGGAAACAAAAGATTATTAATCAGAGAGAATCAGAATTTGCGGAAAATTGTCTATTAAGCAGTAAAATTGTCCCGTTAAAAATGTCTATTAATCAAAGGGAATAGTTCAGAATTCTTCACTTAACTTTTAATGTGGAGTTCAGAGTTTTAACTCTGTTTAAGTCACACTATATAGTATAGAACAACCAATCAGAACAATAATAATAAAAAAGGGTCATCTATTCGTAGCAAAGAGCATAAAATTATGCAACAGCTATGCCCTATGCAAAATAATTTAAGGCTACTAAATTATTTTTTTCTGAATGTAGACTGGATCCAAAACGAGCCATATCGAAGAGTTAGAAGGCAAAAAAAAGAGTTAAACACATTTCATTTGCCTAGAATTAGGAAAAGATATGCATATGTATGTCTAAGATCATTTATTTTGGGAGTCCACTACCATTTTCTTGACAAATCCTAAAACAGAGATATAAAAGTTAAAAAACTCCCCCCAGCATAGGAAAAAACGCCAGACTCATGTCAAACACCGTGTCAAACATGAGAAACTGACAAATTTCTCAAGAGATGTCCATGTTATGTGACCTATCAATAAAAGTAAAACTATATTTGAACATTGACTAAGAAGAATAATTACATTGAGACACATGAAACCAGAGGATAGACCCAATACAAACTTAGGTATGTGTACAATTATCTCCTCAAAATCAAAATTATCCCAATTACGACATCCTAATAACACAGGAAATTTAGATTGTGCTTAATAGAGTTCCTTTGAAAAGCTTAGCATTCTTACCGGCTGCACTGTTGACAGAACCGTTGTTCCTGGCCCCCAATTGTAACCTTTGGGGTCTTAGAATGGCGCTCGCAAACCTTATGACGTCGATGATACTCCCTGCACTGACTAAGGTCCGAGCTGCACCCGTCAACTAAGCACGAAACTACGTGGCTAATGGTACTTGGTGCCTTGGCCCTCTTTGATGATCCAGACGAAGATGACGATTCCATGAGAGAGACCTTAGGATCCTCAATCCTGTTAAATGACCAGTCCGCCGGTCCACCCATCCTCCCTAGCATCAAGTCCACAAAGCAATTTCCTTTCCTTTGCACTTCTAAGCAATGTGGAGTGTGTCTTGCTTCTTCAATTTAGCTAAGTCCCAAAGTGTAGTCTTCAAATATAGCCCAAAAAACTTTTGTATCAAGTTTCTCAACCTAGTCCATTAACACATTTGCCGAAATAAAAACAAGAATGGTATTCATCGGGGCTTAATTTTTATGGAAAATCAAAATCTAAGGCATCTAAATTTATAGTTTCTAGGGATTGGAGAGATTTTGTAGAATATGAGATTGCTTGCTCTTTTATGCATTCTCTTCTTTTTTTCTCTTTTATTTGATGGACTTCTTGTCCCCTCTTTTTGCATTTCATTTTTTTCTTTAATAAAATATCTTCTTTCGTTGCTGATTAAAAAAAAACAGAGTTAAAACCACAGAGATGACATAAATTTTTCTTAGTCATTCTATAAGTTTTCCCAACACCAAAAGGGCTATTAGCTTCCATTTGGCCATGTTTGGAGAATTCAGAACTTGTGTAACGTTTACTATGTAACTTGAAAAGGCCTCCAAATTTGCAATAAGGCATTTGATGCAGAACAAAAGGGCATTAACCTATATTCTATCTAAATGATAAAGACTATCAAGTAACAGGCTTTTCGATTATCCCCGAATCAAATACATCCCCTTTCACATTAGAAGTTAAACACAAACTATAAAATAA
Organism: Camellia granthamiana; assembly: GCA_036172215.1. NCBI lineage: Eukaryota > Viridiplantae > Streptophyta > Magnoliopsida > Ericales > Theaceae > Camellia > Camellia granthamiana. The sequence goes on from CM069912.1 coordinate 123,652,277, forward strand.
GTGGTTCTCCAACCCTAAACAAGATAATTAACTTGAAGTGGATATCACAGTTAAACAAGCTAATTTGAAGATATAAAAAACGTGTTGAGTTGGTGCTTTACGACTATTGAATAATTACTGTCAGCTCAACCAAACCATGATTGAAAAGGACACCAAAAAAAAGGGTATAAATTAATGATTTTTTTTACCTCAACAATTCATGAAAATCAAAATGCTTTTTTCATGCATTGTATTAATTGCAACATAACAAATTATATTCTAATTATGTCAAAGTACTGTGCTAATCTAGAAAAATAAAAGAAATCACAACATGATGTGGAAGTTGCATAACAGCACTTTTGTCCAGTGATTGAAGAGAAGCATTACCTTAATTTCAGCTGTTTGTTGTCACAACATCATATCCTATTTTGTCTTTTTCCCAAAAAAAAAAAAGAAAAAATGTAGGGAAACCAAGAAAAACTAAAGCCTAACAACAATACTATGTAAAGTTCTAATGGTGAAATTGGAATAGTAAATTCAGAGATAGGTGAAATTAAAAGATGGGTATTGAACATACCTCAGAAATCAAAGCACCCAATTCACCAAAAATGCTTATGAATGAGGGATTAAACGTTAAAGAGGAGAAGGTAATATATAGACACACATAAACCTAAATGAAAGAAGGAAAGCACAGTGAGTGTTTTGCAGATAAGTGCAAGAGAAAAGATGACTAACTTGAGCTTCTCAGCCGCTCATTCTCTGACACCGATTCCATTATAGTAGATCAGTAGAGAGAGAGAGAGAGAGAGAGAGAGGTGAAAAGGGGCTACAGTGTATGTGTAAGTAAGTGAAGAGAGATATACATGATAGAACAAAAGAGACATACTACATTAATACATGAATAATGTAGTGATTTCCCATATATATAAATAGACAGATATATATATATATAGAGAGAGAGAGAGAGAGAGAGAGAGAGAATGGAGGAGAAGAATGAAGAGATAGAAATGGGTGTTCCTTCTTTCTCTCTCTTTCTCTGTGAGGAGGACAGTTTATTGAGGCTAGGAGCACATAGCTTTGCTATTAAGGGGATAGCAGAAAAAAAAATGTGTAAAATAGAATAAATAAAAAATGAAAAGAGAAACACAAAAAACGAGTGGAGAAGAAAGGGACAGAGTGTTTGTAGTTTTCAACTTTTACAAGTGACAGAAAGCAAAAGTACACATGAAAGAAAAGAGTGTTTGAGAGAGAGAAAGTTTGGTGAATTGTTTATTATTTCAACAATATTATGAAGATTATTTACTCCTCGATTAGTTTGGCCTCTTTTGATAAAGAAGTTAAAAGTAATATTTCTTTTCTTTTCTTTTTTTGATTTTTTTTTGGTAAAGACGATCATATCTCTCTATTTTTTTATATATATTTTTTTTAAAAAATCAATAAATCAGTTTTTAATTTATTTTTCAAAACAAATTTTTGTATTATTTTATTATGAGGTAAATTACATTGACATTTTTTTGAAATTTCTATTTAATACAGATTTTTCATCATATTTTAAATTTTATATTTCCTTTCTTGAGGTTTATAGTCTCATTACAAATTGTCCTTGGATTATTGATGTTATGCTTTAAAATTTTTTAAATAACCATTTTGTTCTTTTTCCAACCATTTCTTTTTCCTATATCATGATTACATTCTACAACTTTTCATCATTAAATTTTATTTGAACATATTCTTATTGAGTAATGATATACAAACATAAATTTTATATAAAATTTTCAAACATAATGATATAACTTAATGGTGACCTTTAATTTTAAAACAAAATACCCCTAAATATGATTTATATTTACAATAATATCATTATCACAATATTTTTATGATTTTTTGTATAAATTTTTATATATTAATATAATTTTTCATTTTTATTTTCACTGTTATATCTAAATTAGATCAATTTAGTCCAAATATATTTAAAAAGTATAAAAGTTACATATAAAAAAAATCATTGAATACAACAAAATAAGATAATGAATTTATTTTTTTATTTTTTTATTTATTTTGTATTTGGTGAATTTAAAAAAAAACACACACACACAAAATATTATATTTCTTAAGTATATCTAGATTATGTGTATCTAAAAAATAAAAAATAAAAAATTGCTTAAAATATTTATAAAAAAAAAACACGAAAAATAATATTTAAAAAAAACTTAATTTTTTTATATGAGTTAAACCAAAGAAGATGATTGTTATTTCCCGTAAAATGACTTAAATAAAATATCTTTATTATTTTATTATTTATAGATTTAAAAGCTAAGGGACAAATATATTATTTTAATCTGACAAAAAATAAGTGTAATTCAAATATGAGAAAGGATCTGTATTTAATAAAAACCTTTGGGGGTGTCAATATAATTTACTCTTTGTTATATATTATACAATCACCCTTCAATTAATTTTATAAAAATTTTCCTAATATTTATTTTATAATGCGTAACATTCTTGTTGCTTCAATCCCTACTCCCAGGTATATATATCGGCCCCGTTTGGTGTAGCTATTAAAACATATTATAGATTATGACTTTAATTAGAAATTGTTAATCTGTTTGGTGTAACTGTTGGATTCAAGATTTAAATTACTGAGTAGTATTTATTAAATAAGTTGTAAAATAACTTTTTGTTGTGTAATGTCATTTTTGTCCTTATAAGATATAAAAATTGTTATTTTTTTATTTTCTTCAATTTTAATTTTAAAAAAAAAACATTTCATTAATAGAAGTTAATAATGTTACTTCATTAATAGCTGTTAATCTCTCTTTCTTCCGTTTTCATTTCATTACAACAATTGTTATTTCATTTTTTTTATTTCATTTAATAGAAGTTATTTCATTTTTTTTTCATTAATATCAATTAGCAACAATTTTTTTTATAAAAAAAAAGAATTTTATAAAATTCTTTTAATAGAAGTTATTTAATTGAAATAAAATTGTGCAATTTATTTCTTTATTTAAATTGTGCAATTTATATCAATAATTGTGAAATAAAAATTGTGATTTTTTTAATTACAATACAAATTAATAATATAAAAATTGCTAAGTTTTTTTTAATTTATTAATTCATTACAATAATTTGATTTATTAATTCATACCAAATCCTAGCCACCGCCGGAGCCCTAGCTACCGCTGACCGCCCTCTGCAAAACCGAAGAGAACACAGAGAGAGCTAGGGTTGATCGCGAAGAGAGATAGAGGGTTTTAGATTGCAATGTTTCAGATCGCGAAGAGAGAGGGTTTCAGATTGTAATGGTTTCATATCGAAGAGAGAGAGAGGGTTTCAGATCGCGATGGTTTCAGATCGCGAAGAGAGAAGGTTGATTGCAAAGAAAGAAAGAGAGAGAATGAGGGTTTCAGATCGCATCGCGATGGTTCACAACGCCAGAGAGAGCTCTAGTGAGAGAGAGAGAGAAAGAGAGAGCTCTGGTTCCCAATGCCGGAAATCGTTGATCGTCACACCAGGAATCGTCTTTCTCACGCTGGAAATCACAACTCTCTCTCTCTCTTTCAAAGTGAACAGTGACCTTTTGTTGTTTATATAGTGGCAATTTGGTAATATTTCAAATTGGTGAAGGGCATTTAAGTAATTTTGGCTCTCAAATGGCAGCTGCGCAATTAAGCTAAAAGAAAAAACTTCTCCTCTCCTACTCAAAAAAAAAGTTGATTTTTGGCTTACCGAAAGTTATAATCTGTACTATTAAACTGAACCAAACACACTAAAATAACTTAAATTAAGCTAAAAGCTTAAATAAGTTGAAAATAAGTCCTAACAAACAGGGCTCTCATCTCATGGGTGAAAGCTACACAAATTACGAGAATTATAAAAGAGTTTTTTTTTGTTCTATTTTTAATGACTACATCTTACGTACACAATGATTAATTTCAAGACCAATACAAAGCATTTGTTCACATAGATCGAACAAATTTTAGGCAAAGCCCACAGACTTGATAACAAATTATAAAAGAGTTGGGTTCCTGCTAGTATAGATTTGAACGAGAGAATACCACAGACCCGATAAAATAAACTACTCAAATTATTGAAATGGGATTTGTAATGAGTTTCACGGGCCTGAACATTTGGACAAGAGAAAAGCCAAGCCCATTATAAAATGTTGAGTTACAAAAACACATTCTAAAGTTTGTTTAAGATATAAATTGCTCTTGTGATTTGAAAAATTACAAATACCTTCTTGTCAGAATTTTTTATTTAACAAAATTAATTTAAAAAAATGAAATCCCTAATTGATCTCCTATACAATAATAAAATTACCTAAATTATTAATTAAAATAAATTTTTGACATCATTAAAAATTATTAATTAACTTAATAATTTATTAATAAAATAGGTTATTTGTTATGAAATTAGAAATTTCAAGGGCCGGAATGTAATTTTTAAAATCACAAGGGACAATTTGTATTTTAAGTAAACTCCAAGGAGTACATTTGTAATTTATCCTAAAATGTTTGGTGTAATTTATTTGAACTTTTATGATTTTTTTTTTTTTTAATTTTATTGTAGGAATTCGTGTCATATTGTGTTGTTGATGCAATTTATTTGAGTTGTTTATAATTTTTTTTTTTTTTTTATTGTGAGAGCATCTGTTAGACTGCTTACTACAATTTTTGCATAACTCATTAAGCATAAATATCTTAAATAAGTATTAAAAAAAGAAAATTACTTAAAAATTGGAAAAGGTATGTTTTTAGCTTTTGTTTATTGATTATCAATTTTTAACTTATAATAAATTAGTATAACTTTTATTTACAGTTAATTAAGAAAAAATAGTGTACGTAAGATTAAAAAAAATTATGATCTAAAATTTTTTAAAACTTTAACTTTCTAATCATCAACTTTTTAACTTTAACATAAAATTGCACCAAAATAAGTCTCATACATGCAATAATATTTTGAGGACCTTGTAATACATGTTTGAAAAGTTGAGGTAATAGAAATTTCATTAGTTTCTATTTGTGCCACATATCACATGTATGAATTATATTTTGCATCTTTAAATATAGGGGAAATAGCAATTCAGTGTGAAATTTTAAAAAAAAAAAATTTATACAGCAGTTGTAAATTTTATAAATATTAATAATTAAAATTCTAAACTTTGCTATATATTTGTAATTATTTTTTCCAAAAGCCCACTGGGTTTTACTTTCTCCTAAAATATATCTATATCAAAATTTTTGTTGGACTAATATCGTATATTGATAAAATTTTATCACTAGACATAAAAATACAAGTGAGACTTATATCTTTTGTATACTAAGAAAATTAGATTAAAATCTATTTGTATATAGTATTCTCTTTTTTTATTGAAGTAAATGATAAAATTTAAACGAAACAAATAAATAAATAAAAATTTTTAAAAAAAAATTGATGGAGGTATAAGTATTGCAAGTGACAATTGTGGCTTGGAATACAACTCTCACTTACACCCAACACGTTCCATAATTATTATTTTTTTTAAAAAAAAAAATTCATCTATCTAAATTTCCCTAAGGAGAATTCTTGGGGTTTTTTTTAAAAAAAATAATAATAATTTTAAGGTTCATTTGAATGCCTATTGATCATAGATGAAAATGACATTTTGACATTTGGTTACTTTTTGAGATAATGATGTTAAGCACCCCTAGCCCCAAATCAGGTAAGGTAAGGGAACCAGGATCCTCTCCTTGCAGGAGCTGTGCTTGCGCCCGTTCTTGCAGGCCTTCGGGTCTATTTTTAAGCCCAATTTTGATAATTTGAACCTCATATTTTATGATTTATTCAGTATATCATACCTGTAAAAAATCAAATTGATCGGATATCAGGAAGTATATGTTTGAAAAATTGAACTAAAAACTATTTTTTAAATAATTTAATAAACAGTTTTTCAAACATATACTTTCTGATATCCGATCAATTTGATTTTTTACAGGTATGATATACTGAATAAATCATAAAATATGAACGGTTCGGATTATCAAAATTGGGCCTAAAAGTAGACCCGAAGGCCTGCAAGGACGGACGCAAGTACAACCTTGCAAGGAGAGAACCTTGGCTCAAGGGAAGGACCGGGTCGACGCAAAACTCTGCGCTAGGAAAAACGTTTTAGGGTTAATTTGGCATGTATTAAATAAGTTAAAAAATTAAAAAGTCATTATCTTATTTAAGTCATATCATCTTATTTAAATCACATCATCTTTTTAACACATCATATCAAACTCAACCCAAACCCACCAATAAATCAAAAAGTATACTTTTTTTTTTGTTTTAGTTATAAAAAATAATTAAAATTGTACACAAACTTCATAGGTTTTAGTTATAAAAAATAAAAAATAAAAATTACTAGATATTATCACATTATTTTTTTTATTTATTTATAATAAATTTAAAAAATTAATTAAAATAATCAATTTCTAAACAGACTTAATCAACATCATAATTAAAACTCTCATCCCAAAATTTAACTCTAAAATAATATTAAAATTCCAAACCCACTTAACTCATATATTAAATTAAAAAAATAAAAATTTGAAATAAAATTCCATACCCACTTAACCCATATATTATATTAAAAAATAAACATTTGAAATTCTAGTTTAGTTACGCAAACACTTTAGGCTGTGTTTGGTGGGATTTTTAAATTAATCTTTGAAATAAAAAATCTAAAAAAAAGTTTGTTCAAAATTCAAAATTTATTTGGTTTATAATTTTTTTTAAACTGTTTTCAATCACTTTTTCTATCTTTTCTTTCCTTCTTTCACATTCTACACAATAATCAATTATTTTTTTTCTCTCCTCTCTCATTCTCTCACATCCTACACATCAATTAATCTTTTTTTTTCTCACACCCATCTATTCAACTACAAAGAAAAAAAAAATTATAAATCTTCTCAAACTACAAAACTCCAACTATTACAAAATTACAAAATTATTTTCAAAATATACAACCAAACAAATTTTAAAATTTGAAAATTCTTTTCAAAAACTTATCTTTCATTTATTTCAAAACCAGTATACTTACATTTAGGGTAAACTACCAATAGGTCCTACTTTGAAGACTTATTACCCAATAGATCCTACTTTGGAGACTTATTACCCATTAAGTCCTATTTGATATAATTTATTAAGTGATAAAGATAAATTTATCAGTCTTTTTTTTTTATGAATAATTTTATAGTGATAAATTTATCAGTCTCTTTGTTTTATGAATAAATTTTTAGTAATAAATTTATCACTCTCTTATTTTTATAGTGTTAAATTTATTAGTTAGGATCTGTAAGTAAATAAGTCTAGTTAACAGGACTAATTGGTAAGTATCCCTTACATTTATCTATCACATCTTAAGTTTAGAGGTGATGTTCATCTCTAACGGTGTATCATTTATTTCACCAAATTTGAGTAAAAACTCCATCTGATATGCAACACTCCAACGGAGCATTTTTTGCTGTCATTAACACACTGGTCAACCAGGAAGACGACCAGGCAGAAGTCCGGCAGGTTGACCCGCAAGTGTAATCCATCGATTCCGAAAATTCTTTTTCTCTCCATTTTTGTTTCCCTCAATTCCTTTGTTATTTGTTTTTCCCTCCATCAATTATTTTCTATTGCTTTTTACCTCCATTAATTATTTCCCTCAAAAAGATATATATATATATATATATAAACAGATGAAACTATGTAAATAAACCCAGCAAACAACATTGTATCTGGAACCAACCCATAATAGAAAATCAGAGCATAATGACATCTTCAACTTCTTATTTGTTCACTGATTTTTCATCATCCTCTTCTTTCTCATCCTCTAATGATGAAAGTGATGATGAAAAAATTGTTTCACTTGTGGGTCTTTATGAGATAAATAATGCTAGTATATGTAGTTGGTTTTTTGCTCTCCTCGGAAGGGTTTAGTCTCCTCAAATGTGATTCCCTACAGTTCAGACTCTCATGATTCTGAATTTGGTTTCACAAGTGCAATATGAAACAGAAAAATGAATGAGAGTCCAGATCCGACAAATTTTTAGAAAATCCATTAATCACGCCAAAGATGCCAAAAATGGACTACATTACCAGATTTCAGAGTCGCCACCTAATATTTTTGAAAAAATAGAAAACCCGTGACTCGTGCCAAAAGCTATTTGTCCGTCACAACCAAAGTGTCTTGGTTCGGGAACTTAGGTATGAAAAGGGAAGGTCATGAATTGAGCATCCCACTCACCCAATCAAAGATCGGCCTCTCCTAAATCATAATGCGAATCTTATAGATATTATATACTCATATTCTGTTTTATTAATAATGCTAACATTATTATGTGAAGCAAACAAGTATAGACCACGTCACTTACTTTGGATTGTTTTGATCTTATGCGATTTTGAAAGAGTTTAGAATATGTGCAATTCAATGAAAAAAATGAGCTCATATATACAACAATCAAAGTCATTCCAATTTAAGCAATATAACCTCCATCCACAGGCATTTATAAAATTATTTCAATTAAGCAAGTAGACTCATGGTAGTATGCTCAACATGGTAACACAAACACACATATAATATGCTAAAACGAAAAAATGCTCAAAACTAAATTCTTTTGCTGAAGATTCGACAAATTGCACAGTATAACGTTTCATCATCGGGTGTTCGGAATGAAGTGCCCAAGTCTTAAGGGCAGTCAAGATGAGATGTCTACAATATAATACAGATTTTGACAACAAGTGATCAACCAAAGAAAAAATATGGCTCTATTGTAGGATATAAATACATACGTCACAAAAAAAGAAAGGGTCATGATCGATTGTTTACAGATTATTTTGCTGTAAATCTAGTTTATTCATCTTCAATATTTCGGAGACGTTTTAGAATGTGTCGTGTGGGGACATATTTTGTGAATGACAGCACGTGGCTAAGGTGATGGCGAAGTGTCAGCCGAGGTGCTACGTGGCTTGGTCATGTGCCGAGGTGATCTTGGCTACGCCGAGGTTATCTGCGAAGATACCGAAATCCAAAATGAGTGGATAAAGGACATGAGTCCTTGAACAAGGGAGGATCTCAATCTAGATAGAGATAAGGCTCAAGAAGAGTTTATCTTTATCTATATGAAGGTCCAGAATGAACATTGAGCTTGAGTCCATTGAAGTAAGGCTTCTAATGGGATCAAGTCACTGCTGGTTATAAAAGCAAGGAACCTTTGTGGGTCTAAGGTAAGTTTTTTCTTGTGAGTTTAAGCATAATTTGTTATCTTTAAGAGGTATTGATTACTGATTTGATCGTAGAAGTGCCCTGAGTAGACGAACTACCGTCGGATTCTTATCTTCTTGTGCAGGTTATTGGGTTTAATCTATTCTATCGGTGCTCTCCAGCTGAGTTCCCCATTTGGTTGTGCGGTCAGAAATCAACATCCACAATTTGGCACCGTTTGTGGAAAACTTAAGGAGAATAGATAGCCAACAGCAAGCAGGGAGAAAAGATTGGGGACGATGTTTCAGACGAGAGTGGTAAACATGCCGATCCTAAAATCAAGAAAGAAAACCATAATGAAGGAGCACGGAATCAAAATCCCGAAGATAAGGATGTCGGCAAAGAGGGAGACGCCCCGAAGAAAGCAGGCCGAGATGAGTATTACAACGAAAGCGACCTCCAAGTATGGAAGAACAAATGCCTCAGGAGGGACGGTAAGATGAAGAGGATGGCGAACAAGTTGGCAGACCTATAATCAATTGTCAACTTCATGATGTAGAACAACGTAATGCAACCACTGTACCCGTTGCAGGACAGGTTGATACCAACGGCCAAGACCGACGCCCAGAAAGAAGGACAGAAAACAATCCTAGTAGTTCCTCAGCATGACAAGGAAAATGAACATTCACATCGACCTTCACGGGATGTTGAGCGAGCAGAGTTAGTGAGAGGTGAGTCTTAAAGGACACCTCATACCAAGGGAACTTATGTCAAAGAACATCGGCACGTCCAGGGAAAGGGACTTTGCTTTGATATAGTAAATGAGGAAAAATCCAAGAGGACACACTACAACGCCGGGAACAGCACGCCAAAGAGTCTGAAGTCTGCTGATAGCCGAGCTCCCGGACGAGCGAAAGAGAACTTGAGGGACTACCTCCAAAGGAAGCGACAACACGCCAAGGTCACATCTCCCGTCAAGTCGAGAATGTCGTTCTCAATGGAGTTGAATAGGTTTGAGGCCCCAAAGAGGTTCCATATGCCTAGGTTCCAGATTTATGACGGTAAGTCCGATCCAAACTTTCATGTTAGCTTATATCTGAATTCAATGGCTTTGTATACCAGGAATGAGCAGTTGTTGTGCAAGGTATTCCCCTCATCCTTCGAGGAAATCACATTGGATTGGTTCTACAAGTTGTCGAAAGGAACTGTGAAAAGTTAGGAAAGCTTGGCCGAGATGTTTGTGGCCAAGTTTGTTACGAACAAGTTGCAGCCATTAAGGGTAAACTCCCTGATGCCTCTGAAAATTGGCGAGGATGAGAGCCTCAAGGCATATGCCAAAAGGTATAATGAGGTGTGTTCAACCGAATACAGGGATGCAACTAGGAGCTGGCGGTCGTGTCTTTTAAGAACGGCCTGGAGGATGAATGCCCTCTCGGAAGTCACTAGCGAAAACTCTACCAAAAAGTATGGAGAAGCTTATAGCTCGGATTGAAAATAAGCCAGAGCAGAAGAGGATACGCCAGGAACAAATGCGCCAAAGCAAGAAAAGAGAAATGGCTCACCAAAGCGAGGCCGAGTAACAACCCCAACCTGTGATTAACTGATTAACCATGATTAATTATGCCTAATAAGTAATCAAGAAGAAATTCTGAGTTAATTGCATGTGTTATGTGCTATATGAGTTTCTATCTGTCTATCGTAAGAATATATGTTTCTGTTTCTATTTTGTACTATGAATTAAAGGCCTTATCAGCATCTGATCGCGAAATTGACTTGAATTACGTGTAAGTTGGAATTTTTGGAACTTTATGTTAGGTTTAATTAAAATTTGGTGAGAACGATTAAATTAGAATAATTTAATGCTCATTAGATTAGCGGTAAGCTAATTAATTAATTTCTTTAATCGAGCCTATTTAAGGCCACCTCAATATCTCTTATAGACTTTTGCACTCTCATTTCCTCTTGTTTGAGCCTAAAAACGTGTACAGAGAGAGAGAGACTAGGGGGAAGTGACTTCAAACAAAGGAATTGCTTGAGAATTTGGAGATTTTGATAGGAACTTCAATCAATTAACTCTAGGGAACATAGTTGAGCATCTAAGGTAAGAAATCCAACCCTTAGTTGTGTAATTGAATTAGTTTTGCAAGAATTTTAGTGAAAGAGCTGGAATGACATGAGAGTGAAGCTGGAATTATAGAATTGTAACCCAAATCATGCATGTATGCATCTATTGTGGCATTTTGAGTAGATTTCTAAAGAATTGTCACATGCATGTGTTTATCTTGACTTGGTTTTGAAAATTCATCACATTTCTTACCATTTGACCTTAATTGATCATGTTTTGGAAAGCCTTAGTTCAAAGTAATTCATGCATAGCATGTTCATGACATATTCATAAATTTCAAGTTGGAGTTTTGATTAATTAGCATGCTTTTGGGCCTTGATTTAGTGAAATGATCTTCAAATCATGGTATTTTGCAAGTTTCTAAAAGTTTGCTGGAGTTTTGGCCCAAAAAGATGAGTTTTAAAGTGTGTAATTCGAGTTTGGAGCTTAGGAGCGCAATCTGGAAATTCCATATTCTGTACTTCCGCTCGAGCAGTAAAAGATGCGCTCGAGTGACCACTCTGTGATCTCACACTTCCGCTTGAGCGACCAGAAGTCCACTTGAGTGTGAAATGCGAGCTCCCAGAAGTTTCATGTTTTTGCAAACCGCTCGAGCGACAAGAGTTGCGCTTGAGCGAGGACCTAAGTCTCACGCTCGAGCATCCGTCGAGCGTGAAAATCACACAACCAGTACTTTTTCAAAGTTTGCAAACCGCTCGAGCAAAGGAAGTTGCGCTCGAGCGTCCCCTCACATATTGGCATGTCTGCTTGAGCGAAGGAAGTTACGCTCGAACAAGACCCCTGTTTTCAGCAAGTTTTGTTAAGAGTTCCAAAGTACATTTTTGGCATCCACATTGCATCCTAGGCATTACTAGGCCATGATTAAGACATACTAAGAGGTTAAGACCTAGAAACACACTATGAATGAGACGAAAGAAGTTATGTACTAAACGAGTATATGTTTCATTATGTGTTTCTGTTATGTGTATGTAGGTCACGCCCTACAAGTTATCTGATTTGTCTGTTCTGCAAATGAAGCCATCTGTGAGTAATAACTTTGTAAAGCTATGTTTACGTCTAAGTAATTTCTTATATGATATAATATGACAAGAAATGCTCTGTTTTATGAAATTTTATATTTTGTCCAATGAATGATTGTTCAATTTCTGACAAGTATTCGTGGCATTCTTAGCACAAGGCCCTTATCCAGGGGTAACAATATTGTGGTTTATAAGCAAGGCCCTTGCTCGAGGGTAATAATAATATGGTCTCATGGCCCTTGCCCGGGGGTAACAATACCATGGCCCAAGTATATTACAAGTTTCTGGTACCAGAGGTTCTTTATGAAACTAACAAGCATGATAACGCTATTGGATGTACCATGTATAATGAAGCATGAACTTTAATTTTTGTATGAAGTTGAACAAGAAAATAAATATAAATCTGTTTCTGATATGAACTCTGGTTTCCGATTCTGTTATGGACATCATTCATTTAAACCCTTTACTCTGTTATTATTCAATGGGCTTCCGCTCACTATTTATATTATGTAAGTAAGTGAGCAGACGCGTGACCAGGCCTAAGCTGTTGCTTGGATTTTTGGGTCAACCAGCCACTGTGCCTCCCAGGGAGGTTTCCTTTTGAAATGTTTAGTTTTGTAACCTTGCTATAGATGCTTTTGCTCTGTTTTGCTTATCTGTACATTGGGCTAAATTCCCTCTTAGCTTTTTCTGTGCAAATGGGTGGCGTAAGACTAATGTATTTATGACGTCGTATATATATAAGTTGTTTTGAAGTTTTTTGTCTCATATACGTTAACACAGCTCTACGGACATTGTATATTTTCCATATTTTCTTCCGCAGCCCCTTATTATATGTCATTCTGTTAAGAGGCCTTTGGTAATCCAAGGATTACTGACCAGTTATGACACTAAACCCATAGGGGCGGGTTTGGATCGTGACACCGAGGTAATACTGGTTTTAATAGACAGGAGACAGGGTTAAGGGCTGCACAGACAGTCACTACTGTGTTCCAGATCCCGGTTTACAAAGTTCTAGAAAGAATCAGAAATCGACCGTATTATAGAGCGCTAAAACAAGGAAAGAGCAGGCAAAACTGCCCCAGGCACCAACAGCACCACCTCCACCACCGCCACCACAACAAGCAAATGGACCTCGGGTGATCAATGTTATTCACTCAAAAGTTAATGAGAATGAGGTGCGTGGGGAGACTCGAAGAGTAAGGCATTTGCAGCATGTGTATCAAGTCCAGCAGAAGAAGCCTAGGACCAATGGGTACCAGGGACCAATGGTCTTATTTACCGAGGCAGACCTGGATATGGTGCAGCATCCATATAATGATGCCTTGGTGATAACGTTGAAGATTGGGGACTACCAGGTAAGGCACATACTAATTAACCAAGGCAGTTCTTCTGACATCATATATGTTACATGTTACAAGGAGCTTGGCCTTCATCCAGATGATCTGGAATAATCTAACAGCCTAATGGTTGGATTCAACGGAACGCGGACGTGGCCTCTAAGAGCCACGAATTTGGAAGTACAGGCAGGCACGAAGAAGGTAAGCACAGAGTTTACAATAATTGACACATCCTCCCCTTACAATATTATCTTGGGAAGACTGTGGTTATATGCAATGAGGGTTGTTCCCTCAACATTGCACCAGTTGTTGCAGTTCCTAACGAAGCATAGAATTGAGGAGGTCAGAGAGGATTAGGTGCAGGTAAAAAATTGCTCCATGGCAGCAATAAAATCCACCTGCAACGTGCGAGAGACAGAAACAATAGAAGTTAAAGATGAGGACATGGAGGTCCTGGATGACATCGGCAAAGAGCTGGCCGACAAGAGTGAGGAAGCCTTGAAAAAGATTCTGGTAAAAGAAAATGATGTAGAGCGCTTCTACCTTCTCAACTCAGGCTTAGCCGAGGAGGAAGACAGAGAGTTGGAGGCTTTCTTGCGAGCAAACATAGAAGTATTTGCCTAGATGGCATACAAGATGCCTAGCATTGACCCCGAGGTCACTTGCCATAGGCTCAATGTAGACAGGTCGGCTAAACTTGTCATTCAGCAGGCAATGAGGCCGACGTTGATTCATGTGGAGGCAGTAGAGGAGGAAGTGGACAAGTTGTTGGAAGCCAAGGCTATTCGGGAGATGAACTACCGAACCTGGCTGTCTAACACGATAGTTGTGAAAAAGAAGAATGAGAAGTAGAGGGTCTGCGTAGACTTCACCAGCCTAAATAAGGCTTGTTCTAAATGCAGCTTCCTTCTGCCTAAAATTGATCAGCTGGTGGATGCCACTTTAGCGCATGGAATGATGAGCTTCCTAAATGCTTAAAGAGGATGCCACCACATAGCAATATATCCCCCTAACGAGTAGAAGACTGCATTCATCACTCCAAAATGGTTGTACTGCTACAAAGTAATGTCTTTTGGGTTGAAAAATGCGGGAGCAAGCTACCAGAGGTTAGTGACTAAGATGTTCAGACATCTGATTGGCAAGACAATAGAAGTGTACATTGATGGCATGGTTGTAAAGACCAAAGAACCTGGGAATCATTTGGCCGACTTGAAGGCAATTTTTGATATTTTGAGAACATATCGACTCTAACTTAATGCTTCAAAATGTGCATTTGGAGTCGGGTCTAGTAAGTTCCTATGATACTTGGTTACCAGAAGGGACATTGAGGTAAGCCCAGATCAAATCAAGGCCATTCTTAACTTAAAGAGCCTAACGTCAGCCAAGCAGGTCCAGATTTTGACCGACAAGGCGGCAACCCTGAACAGGTTTATCAACCGAAGTTCTAATAAGTGTAAATTATTTTTTAGTTTGTTAAAGAAGGCACAGATTTTTTTGTGGACAAAAGAGTACGAAGTTGCCTTGGCCGACTTGAAAAAGTACCTAACAACAACTCCAGTTCTGTCAAATCCAATACCTGGAGAGAAATTGTTCCTATACTTGGCAGTTTCAGAACACGCAGTAAACGCAGTAGTAATCTGAGAAAAGGAAGGAGAACAAAAAGTGATATACTATATAAGTAAGACCCTAGCAGGTGCAGAAACCAGGTACCTACCCTTGGAAAAATTGACACTAGTCCTGGTGACGGCTTTGAAAAAACTGAATTACTGCTTCCAAGCCCACAAGATTGTGGTGCTAACTGAGCATCCTTGAAGTCCCTATTGCAGCAAGGAGATCTGACAAGCAAGGTAACCAGATAGGCAGTAGTGTTGGGCCAATATGACTTGGAATTAGGCCCAGAACAGCAATTAAGGGCCAAGTTCTAGCCGACTTTGTGGCCGACTTCACCCCTAGTGCCATCCCGCGTCGGACTCCGGTGAGCCGCGGCTTGGGATGCCGAGGGGAGCAGGAAGAAACCCAACTGGGGCCCAAGAACCCCACTCAAGCAAAATAGAAGAAAGAAGAGAAACCAAAGCCCTGCGACATCTACATCGGCGACTCCTTCTACCTGTTGATTGATGAAAGTTCAAACCATCAAAAAGCGGGGGCAGGAGTAATGTTAATGTCACCAAATGGGCGAATGTTAGAGCAGTCTATTCGTTTGTTCCAGGATTGTCGGCTACAGTAGGTTAGCCGAGATGATAACAGACATGCCGATGCCTTGGCCAACCTAGATAGTGCAATGAAATCAGGAGAGACAAGGACAATAATTGTTTATTATTTGTCAGGCCCAAGTGTAGAACCACTGATCACAGAGTACGAAGAAATGTGTGTAGAGATGGGTCCAAGTTGGATGGATGTAATAATAATGTTCCTAAGAGATGGCAAGTTGTCGGATGACCGCAAATAGGCGCATATGACCAGATTGAAGTTGGTCAGGTTCTGCTTGTCAGCAGATGGCCATCTCTACAGAATGTCCTTTACTGGGCCCCTTTTGAGATGAGTGCATCATTCCCAGGTTGAAGACTTTATGTACGAAATACATGAAGGAGTTTGTGGAAGCCATATAGGAGGCATGTTACTTGCCCATAGAGCCATATCCCAGGAATACTAGTAGCCATACATGCAAAAAGATGCTGAAGCCTATGTTAGAAAGTGTGAGAAGTGCCAAAGGTTCGCCCCTTTAATACATCAACCAATAGCAGATCTGAACCCAGTGTCCAGCCCTTGGTCGTTTGCCCAGTGGGGCATGGACCTAGTAGGACCACTACCACAGGCAATCGGATAAAGATAGTTCTTGCTAGTAGCCACAAACTACATTACAAAATGGATAGAGGCTGAACCCCTTGCAAAGATTTGAGATATCAATGTGAAGAACTTTATCTGGAAAAACATAACAACCAGATTCGGGATCCTAAGGGCCATTATAGCAGACAATGGCACTCAATTTGACAATACGTTGATCAAGAGCTTCTGTGCAAAGTACAAAATTAAGAATTATTATTCTACTCCAAGTTTTCCCCAGAGTAATGGTCAGGCAGAAACATCCAACAAAACCATTTTGGATGGGATCAAAAGAAGGCTGGAAGCAGACAAAGGAAAATGGGTGGAAGAATTGCCTAATGTTCTGTGGGCATATCGGACTACGTCGAGAAGATCAACTGGGGAGTCTCCTTTTACCATAGCTTATGGCACTGAAGCAATCATCCCACTAGAGGTCAACCTCCCTGGCATCAAAACCCAGGGAGTAGAGAATGGGACCAACGAGGCATTCCTTGCCCGAGATCTGGATCTATTGGAAGAAAGAAGGGAGAGAGCAGCAATTCGGCTGGAGGCATACCAACAGCAGCTTTTTAGGGCTTACAACAAGAAGGCCAACCCAAGAGAGTTCAAGGTAGGGGACCTCGTCCTGAGGAAAATTGTCGGCAACAAAAAGAATCCTAGGGAGGACAACTTAGCCCAAACTGGGAGGGGCCTTATAGAATCATCTCGGTTGCTGGCAATAGAGCATATTGGCTTGAAAACACTAATGGCAAAGAGTTTCCATGACCCTGGAACACTTGCAATCTAAAATTTTTCTATCATTAGTTTTTGTTTTTTGTGATTTATATAAATGTTAGTTGAAGTTTTAATAAAGTTCTATTTTGGTTTTGTGAATATTTGTTGGAAATTATGCGATAGGACTAAACAGTCTTATGACGATATTTCCAATTGAAACATGACAAGTACCTTAAACTTATCAATTGGTAGAGTTGAATTATACTTACCATATGATAGAGTTGAACTAAATTTGCGATGTTTCCGATTGAAACATGATGAATAACTTAGACTTATCATATGGTAAAGTTAAATTATACTTGCCACATTAAAGAGTTGAACTAAATTTGCGATATTTTTCGATTGAAACATGATTAATAACTTAGACTTATCATATGGTAGAGTTGAATTATACTTGCCCTATGATAGAGTTGAACTAAGTTGGCAACATGTTTGAATGAAACATAACGGGTAACTTAGACTTGCCACTGCGGTAGAGTTGAACTAAGTTTGATCTAATTAGATTGACAGAGAGACCGAGGTTGCAAGACTCGGCTAAACTGTGTTTAAGTCAGACCTCGGCAAGAATTAGAGTTGCTTACTAAATGTGAATATAAATGGTACTCAAATTCACATTAGGGGGCAAGAAGCAGGAATAGGCTTGACACTTGTTAAAAAATTTTGAAAGAATTTACAAGTTGGAATCAGCCAAGGTAAAATCTTGAGGGGTTACCTGAGATATTTGTCACCCAGGATAACCAAATAGTTTGTCAAAGCTTGGAAGGGTTAAAAGAATGAAGTATAGATAAAAGAAAGCAAGTACAAGTAATGGAAGAATACTTGTAAAAATGTTTGAATCAAATATTTTTAAGTGTTGTTTAACCAAGATCACAATAAAAGGTGAACTCCGAGGTAGTTTGGTCCGAGGTAACCAACTATGGGTGGATCCGAGGTAATACTTTTCTAAGGTGTTCTAAGCCGAAGTAATCATTCAAAGAAAGTTGTGGAAGTGCAAAAATATTCTAAGTATGGAAGCGTACAATGCATAGAAGAAAAGCAATAAAGCATAAAGAAACAAGCATACATTCAACACTTAGAAGAAAAAAAAAAAAAAAGCATGCATTCAAAGAAAACTTGTTCATAGGGCCGATAAAAAGGCACTTCAGCCTGGCATAAAAGATTACTTGTCCAGATACAGAAGAAGGCACATCGGCCAAACAAAAAAAAGTATTGTTCACAGTCAAAATAGATTACAAGTATTAAAAAGAAAAGTTCAAAAGAAAAGATTACAGCTAAAAGAAAATATCCTAAGCATTAGGCACGATCTCGGATTGCTTAACCTCGGTTGTTGGGTTTGAGTCGCCTTCGGTTGGCAGAGTGGTTTCCTTCTCCACCGCGATCTCGGCATCTATTTCAAGCAGAGTTTGGTCCAAGCTCTTTTTTGGCGGCCTAGATCTCGGCCTCAGAAGTAGCACTTTTAGGAACCTCATCTTCCTCTTGATCTTGAGTCAAGTTAGGACTTGCTCATTCAGAATTGGAGACTTAGCCCCAGCAGCGCCAGCATCTCCAGCCTTGTCGGCTTCAGCTTTTTCTTCCTCCTCGGCCTCATCCTCGGATTGGCTTGGAGTCAAAAGTAATGGTAGAGCAAGTCCGCTGGTGTTGCGAAGAAGCGAGTCATCGAGGATGGCCAACGCCTTCAAAGTAGCCATCCAGTAAAGGGTGTAACCCTTGTTGCATACCTGATTGACTTGTTTCTTGTAGGCATCACGGATGTCGACTGCCCCATCGGCATAGGCCTTCTCGTCGGCAGCCTCGAGATTGGCCTCTTTGGTAGCCAAAGCAGCTTGGAGCTTGACTTGGGCTTGAGCCTCCTTCTCTTTCACTTCTTTTGCTTCGGCCTGAACGACCTCGGTGACATTCTCTGCAGCCTCGGCACGGTTCTCAGCTTTTCTTTGGGCCAGTTGGGCAACTTTGGCCTGGTCCAGCAAACCTCGGACTTGAGCCTCGGCCTAGTTCAACAAAGAAAAGAGTGTGGCTGCCTCTTTAGTCTTCTCTGTTAAATTTTTCTTAAATTCCTCAACTTTGACTGCAAAGGAATGGCCCTGCTAAATGGCCTACAAGAAGAGAAGGAAAATAGAAAATTTGTTAAAATACAAAATTCAGAATGAAAGTTAAACTACAAAGACAAGTAGAAAGACTTACCAGAACACAATGTTGTATCATTAAGACATAGTTTTCATATTCAGTAAGCTTAGCCATTCATTTAACGTCAGCTGACAGTAGAAAGTGTAGCACCGGCTTCCATAGAGTCAAGTGCACTGTCCCCGACTAGCAAAGGTCGGTCTCCGACCATGACTGCCAGGGTCCAGGGCTCATCGGTGTGGAAGGAACCAGGTGGAGTAGCACCATCGGACCTCAACTTCTTTGATAGTTGTTGGTCAAATGCTTCAGACTCGGCGGGCCTCTTCTTGGATGCAAAGGCAGTCTTCTCTATTTCAGCCAACTTAGAAATTGGCACTGTATCTTCAGACTCAACTTCTATGGCTATGGCCTTTGCCTTTGCCTTTGCCCTTTTCACCCTTTTAGCTTTAGGCTTAGGCTGAGATTAGGAAGGAAAAGAAGGGTGAACCGATACCACACTAGGGATGTCGGTGAGAAGGTCGTCTGGAACAATTTTTGTACGGCCCATTTCCTCGACGGTAACGACGATTGTGACTTTGTGGCCAAAATGGATTGTTGGCAGGGCGATTGGAGGGTTTGATAGGTCTGAGGCCGACAAAATAGAACTTCAGCATCTGCGGCTACGAGTTCTACCGGCAGGAGCGTTAACAGGAGCTCGGCGTCTGCGCTGGAGCTGGGCTGGAAGAATTAACTGGGGGGCAGAAGTTGATGGCTGCTCTACTAGATCAGAAGTTGAGGCTTGATCAGGCCTTGGTAATGAAGTAACTGGCGAAGTTGTAGCAAAGGATAGAGACTTGATTTTTCGAAGGACGTGGGACAGAGGGTTGTGGTATATCGGGATGTAGTTGAGAAGAATTGGAGCTTTGCAAAGTTCAGTTGGTAAGTCGAGGAGGCGAACTAAGTCTTTGCTCGGCACGTAGGATTGACGAAAATTCTTTTCTGGCTGGGGAAAAGCTGCAAAGACAAAGAAGAAATATTAGCACAGATGAACAGAAAAATGACAAAGTAAAGTAGTAGAAAAAGGACTTTTGGGGGGACTAAGTCTTTACCCTTATCATCCCGAAAAACTTCACAGAGCAAGGGGAAGAGGTGGAGCTCATCGTCTGGTGCGAACTCCCAATTGCCCGAGACAATTAGGTAGTCGTCTGTCGCGCCCTTATTTGAGTCTGGAATGTTGGCTATCAATTTATATTGGGTGGATCTCGGCTTGAGGTAGTACGTGTAAATAGAGTTGGTCTTAAGGTCACACATTGTGTAATAATACTGGATGTCAGATAGGGTTATTCTGGTATTCTGCCGGCGTGCTAACTCGACGATGCCGTTAATAATCCTAAAGGAGTTTACAGCTAATTGCATAGGGTTCAGTTTGTAATAATGGAGGACTTCCCTAAAAAGGATAGCTAGGGGAAACCTAACTCCACCCTCAATAATGGAAACTACTGGGAAAGGCATGTAATCCTGACCTGGCATAATAGAGTCCTCCTTACCAGCCAACCTGATCTGGACATCGGCTGGGATGAAGAACTCTTGCCTGAAGTATTCTAGATTGGTCGGGGTGTCTACCCTCCACCTAAACATACCCATGATCTCGGCTAGAGGTGTTTTGCGTAGGACTTTAGGGAAAAGACACTAGCAGGGGTTTTAGAACCTTGGCTAGACCCTAAACAGGCACTAGGACAAGGATTTTGAAGATCTAAAGGAAAAATTTGTTTCAGTTTTTCCTAAGTGTATGGGGTCTAAAGCAAATCCCAAACCTAGGACTACAGAAACAAGAATCAAAGGACAAAGATCTAAAAATAAGTAAGAAAACAGAAAAGAACATGATTCAAAATCAGAGGCAAGCAAGATTTAAGAACTAAATCGAAGCAGGAATATAGGGAAAACAACACAGATATCGCAAGAACATTGCAAATTACACTCAAGAAACGCATGAACAAAACAATCAAAGATTGACAGATTAAAGCATTCAATAGCAACACAGACATGATTTCACATGTGGTACAGAACAACATCTAAAGCATTGGGGCAAATCGCAAATTTACAAATTCGAGATCATGAACCAAAAGGCAAAGAAAAACATATTACAGCCATGAATATAGATTCAAACGGCAACAAATACAGTGTGGACATATGGCAAGAGAAACATATAAAAGAAGACAGTAAATTATTGAAGTTAAAGAGAAAGAAACTAGTATCTTATAGGGTGAAGCCGAATAATTGAACGCCGAGGTGGGGGTCACCGGAGTCGGGCCACTTGAACGACTGGAAGCAAACAATGATAGGCTCGCCAGAGGAGGTGAATGCAACTGTTGCAAAGGGCTCGAAAGCATAACAATAGAGGATTAGGAACTTTAGAAAGAGAAAAACTAAGCAGTAAAGGGAATACGATAATAAGAAGTGAAAAGGCAGAGAGAGAGAGAGAGGAGTTTTGTTAAAAACATGAAAAGGCGGCAAAACGTAATGAATTGGCCTTGGATGACGTGCTTGTCAGGCGGCATGAGTAGAAACAACGCAACCTAATAACGAGTGTCAGGTATGAACTAATAATGAAGGGACGCTTAGAGGAAATGGTTGAAAAGATCGTGCGTGACAGCTCATGCACAATTAGAACTCTTGAAATTCTTGAAGTAGAGAGGCCATAACCTCAGCTATAGAAGCAATCTCGGTTGAAGATGCTTAAAGAACTTGATTCTTGATTCTTAACCCTTGGTAAAATGGACATTTGAGTCCTACGTACTTGAAGCCGACAAAATGATCTCGGTCGTGAAGAAGAAATGAAATTTCAAATGACATGCTGTATGGGCAAATGATATAGGTTCCATTACTTCAGGTTGCCGAGGTAATAGAACCTAGGGGCAGTTGTGGAGACGTATTTTGTGAATGACAGCATGTGGGTAAGGTGATGCCGAAGTGTCAACCGAGGTGTCACGTGGCTTGGTCATGCGCCGAGGTGATCTCGGCTAGGCCAAGGTTATCTACGGAGATACCGGAATTCGATATGAGCAGATAATGGACAAGAGTCCTAGAATAAGAGAGGATCTCAGTCTGAATAGAGATAAGGCTCAATAAGAGTTTATCTCTATCTAGATGAAGGTCTAGGATGAGCATTGAACTTGAGTCTATTGAAATGAGGCTTCTAATGGGATCAGGTCACTGCTGGCTATAAAAGCAAGGCACCTTCGTGGGTCTAAGATAAGTTCTTTCTTGTGAGTTTAAGCACAATTTGTTATCTTTGAGAGGTATTAATTACTGACTTGATCGTCGAAGTGTCCTCTGGTGGACAAACCACCGCTGTATTCTCATTTTCTTGTGCAGGTTATTGGGCTTAATCTATTTTGTCGGTGCTCTCCAGCTGAGTTCCCCATTTGGTTGTGTAGTCGGAAATCAACACCCACACATCGTGATTTGTATCTTGGAATTTTAGTAAAAATTTGATTCTACATGCATTTTATAGCATCTGATTTACTTCCCTCAATTGTTGGTCAGAAATTTGCTATTGGTGCGACACAATTCACACAATTTTGCAAGCCTGTAGACACATAGGTTGTCTGGAAGGACATCTTCTCGGTCGTCCAAGAGTATGCTTTGTTGTGAGAATTTTTCAACTAAGTGGATGACCTAGGGGACATCCAGCCGGATGTCTGGCAGGTCGTCCGGTTCCACAAAACAACGGTTCCAAACAGTGAAATGTTAAAAACTCTCAGACGTCCTTTATTTTGTGAAACATTTTTGATATTCTTAATCTGATACCAATTTGATGAAACTGTTGGAGCTGAAAAAGACACCATTTTTCATTAAATTCAAATTTGATGATAAGTTTGAGTAACCATTGGAGATGGTCTTAAGAGTGTGATTATGATATTTGTGGAGTTGATTACCACAAATGTCATAACTTAATCCTATTGAATCATAACTAAAAAAAATTAAATGAGTTATAACCAAACACCACATTAGGTATAATCAAAGAGCTCTTAAATCATAACCAAAATAATGACATAACCAAATATCATAATGAGTTATAATTAACATTACAATGTGTATAACCAAGTCATAACCAAGTATAACTAACATCTTAATAAGTCAAAATCAAATACCAATTAGAAAGCATATGATATACACTCCAATAGAATTTTCCTAAGTTTAAACTTAGTGAATGCATTTTGACATATATGGGCTAAAAAATTTGGTAAAGGTTATAATTTGGAGAAAAAAAATTCTAAGAACATGTTTAGTTGAAAAAAAAAATTTAAAAATTCAAATTTACTTTTTTCTCAATTACATATCAATCAATCACTTTTTTCCTCCTCTCATTCTCAATTACTTTTTCTCTTAAACCCATTTATTCAACTAAAAAAAATAAAATATCAAATCATCCCAAATTCTAAAACTATTTTCAAAAAGGTCAAGCTTCTCTCTAATCCACAAACTGGACAGTGTTGTTGGGCCCACAGGGACCACCAAGAGTCCCATTTCAATGATCCGAACTATTCAATGTGCAGAACTCGTCAAGTATTTCATTCCTACAAAAAAAAAATTACCTTGATCAGATATCGATAGGCTCTTGATCAAAACACATTTTTATTAACAATTTATTTTTAAAATCATATTTGCCATTGATAAAAATATATTCTGATCAAAGGGTTATCGATATCTGACCAATGTGATTTTTTGCAGAGATGAAGTATTTGACAAGTTCTACACATTAAATGGTTCAGATCATTGAAATGGGACTTGTGATGGGCCCAACAGTGGATTGGAGAGAAGCTTAGCCATTTTCAAAATATACAACCAAACAAATTTTTTAATTTTCTAAACTCTCTCAAACTAATTATTTTTAAAATAATATCTCAAAACACAAACCAAACAAGTCTATATTCTCTTTCTTTTTCTGTTTTTTAGATGGTACAAAAATATATACTTCAGTACTTCAATTTCAAGTAAACTTTATTGTGACAAATAACACGCCAAAACCTATAATCCTCTCTATATTATTGGAGAAGTTGTTGGTTGGTTCAGAGCAGCATCACGTGGTACTCCATATGTATTGTGATTGGTGAAGGGATAGGATCTATTGTATTGAGTAATTGAGAAATATAAGAGATAATGGGAGTTTGTGATTGACTTGGAACTGCGTCATGTAATACTCTACATGTATTGTAATTGGTGAAATGATAAGTTTTATAATTTTATGTCAAGTAATTAAGAAATATGAGTAGACATGAAAATTTATTATTGGCCTGGACATGGCCACGTGTGACCAACCGATAATTTTTCATATTATTGCCTATTGGATTTTTTTGTGAGCTTTCCACTTCACTTCAAAATACCATGTGGATCACATGGTGCTTTTTTTCTTTTTATTTTTTTAAGATTGTAGGATGTTTAATTGGTAATAAAGTTATATTACAACTAAAAGAATTATTGCTATTCACCAGTTTGAACTCTTGACTATAAGACTACTAAGTCAAACTTAAGGTCTGACATGGTGCCTTCAAAAGAAATAATGTTGACTTATTTTTGTATATGTGTGTACAATTAAGTAAATAAAAATAAAATAAATGATAAAAAATTATTTTTATAATATATGTGTTCCTTAAATGGTAAGACTCTTCTTTTATAAATTCAAGAACACATGCATAAGAAGAAAGAAATGAGTAATACTTGGCATAAAAAGAAGTAAACAAAAATGCTTAGACACCAAATAACACCACATGATAATATTTTTTCTTACTTTACGCCTTCGGTGGTTTAGCCTTCAATAATAATAATAATGAAATATTAAAAATATGTAAAAGATATATAAAAAAATATTAAAATATATAGAGAGATAAATATTTAAAATGTGTTGAGATATAAAAAAAATTTATTGAGATTATAATTTTTTTATTTTTTTGTCATTTTGTACTTCTTGATGATAGCCCACTGACCTTTTCTTAAATATCACAAGATAACTTTATATTTTTTTATACACCTTACGCATACTTTAATATTGTTTTTATACATTTAGCAAGGTTATTATTATTATTACTATTATTTAATAATTAATTATTCGGATCAATTTACATGTATCTCGATTAATTTTAAAATACTAAACAAGACAGAACAAACCTCAATGGGCCCAAAATTTGAGATGTTTGGCCTTCGTAACGTACGAACCTATGACCTCAAGATTTTGTTAGCAAGTCCTTTGATTACTTTTTATCCTACTAAGCCAAACCCCTTGAGATTAAGTCTAGCAAGATTATTAACAACTCAAAACTATCATTAACATAATAAGAATATTAATAATCCTTCATAATATTAAAAGTGACAAAATAAATCACTAATGATTGTTTACAATACTGCTAAAATTAAAAAAGAAAAGAGAAAAAAAGTAGTAGAGGATTTACTAACAGAACAATCATGTAAAAATCTCTAAAAATGGGCATCAACAGGCTATGGCAACTCCAACCCCTCTATCTCTAACATCTCTTGGTCAAAAAGAATGTTCACCCTCTTTTTTTTTTTTTTGGTGATGGAAAAAAAGAAAGTTCACTTGTACAATCCAATTATTGATTCTCCAAGATTATTCGATATCTGAAATATATTAACTATACTTGGTTTTCTTCTTTTGGAATTCTACAAAAGTAGATGAAATTTTTGGTTGTACTTTCTACAACCTTGATGTTGTGTTGATTTTTAATTTTTAGAATTTAATTTGCATAGAAAAGCAAATACATCATTTAAATTTAAGGGTAAATTACATTGACCACCCCATGCTTTGAGACAAATACAATAAATTCTACAAGATCACTAAATTACCCTAACTTTCCCTTCAACACTACTAAAGCAAACATAATTAATGCAGGTAATGTTTAAAACACATATAGGAGTGTAAAAATGCCCCGCGGCCTAAGGTGGGCCCTGCAGGTAATGTTTAAAACACATGTAGGAGTGTAAAAATGACCCGCGGCCTAAGGTGGGCCTAGCCCATCGGCCCACTCAAGACCTACTTAAAGCCCGGCCAGAGACCCGGTCCGCCTGAGGCCTAGTGTTTTTTTTAGTAAAAAATAATAAAATTTTGATAGAAAAAAATTCTAAAAACAAAAAAAAAAAATAGTCAGGCGCGCCCAAGCCCGAGGCTAAGCCCAGGCCCACCGACCAGCCTAAGGCCCGAATATCCCCTAGGCCTAGGCCTGGGTCTATTTTTTTTTGCCCTTAGGCCCGGGGCCGGCCCAGCCTGAATTTTAGCGGGAGCCCGCAAGGCCCGATATGGGTCGGCCCAGATTTACACCCCTAAACACATAGTACTAAACGCTCTTTCTTTCCCTCTTTCTTTCTTTCTTTCTTTTTTTTTTAAATGTTATGTTTGGTGTCTTTTTAGCTTTACGTTTTTATTTTCCAAAAAAAATTTGTTTGCCCAATTGTTTTTAAAAATAAATAAAAAATTCTAAAAACAACCCAACTTTTAAAGGGAAAATTAGTCTAGGGTCCCTCTCCCACTTTTCGTAATGGAAGAGATCCACAAAATTATTTTTTGATGTCTAAGGTCCCTAAACATATATCAGAGAAATTTGACTCTTTCTCTCTCCTCCTCTACTGCAGAGCAGCACTTCCTCTCTCTCTCTCTCTTTGAAACCCTAGAGAGAAGAGATGGGCAAAGTCGAAGACATTGCATGTACAAGTTTCTTGATGAATATCAGGATCAGGAGAGGAGGTATGGATGCTACAGTCTTCAGAATCGGACTCCGACCCGTCTGCTTCTTCTTCTTCTTCAAATTGTTGTTGATGTTGTTGTTGATCATCAGTATCAGTATTTAGTTCTTCCGATTCGTCTTCTTCTCAATGCTTCAAATACAAATAGTATAGACCCAGGTAGGTTGCTTCAATCTCTTTTTTGCATTTATAGATTTTATATTCATCTATTCAGTTTATCTAACAATCTCCTGGTCAAATATAATATTCACAGACTCAAGCATTAATGTATGTCTTAAAGATTGTTACATTGAGAGTGGAGATGATCTTGTAGCGGTGAAGAGTGGGTGGGACCAATACGGCATCGCGATGGCACGTCCAAGCTCTAACATCATCATAAGGACAGTCTCACTCTTAGGCACAACTCCAACATGTTCTGGGGTTGAAATAGGCAATCTAGTGGGATTTCAAACGTTATTGTGGAGGATTTACACACTAGGGATTCAGCAGTTAGGATGAGCCAAAGACCATTTTTGTGAAATTGATTCAATTTTCAGTGTTATGCTCCAACTTTGCTTCGAAATTTTCACGAATTTCGTCCAAGTGAAGGACAATTAGTTGAATAGAAAAAATTCTAAATTGTGAACTGAATTTTTTTTTCATTTGAACTAAATTTTCTCTGGGTTGAAACCAGAGAAATTCTCTAGTTTTTGAATTGAAGTTTCTTTGGGTTTGTCCAGAGAAATTCTTTGGTTTCAAGCTGGAACCTGGAATGCTTAATTTGTATAAAACCCAATGTTTGTGAAATCAAATTTTGAAACCCTCTTGCTGAGAAGGAGAGCAATATTGATGTTGTTCGATTTGATCTCTCATTCTCTCCAAAAAAATTCCCATCTAATTTCTCTAGAGAATTTCTCTGGATGAGAATTTTTCTGGAAAAGGCCAGAGAAATTCCCATTATTTGCTTGACGCCAAGAGTGAAGACAGGCAAAGCAGCAACCCAGAGAAATTTCTCTCACAAAATTTCTCTTAATACCAAAGAAATTTCTCTCTGCTTTTATTTTGACCAATTTTTTTTGGACCAATTTTCTCTAGATCAACTTGAGGGACCTTAAATATTCTGAAAATATTAGATGTCCTTTATGCTATAAAATCTTAATACGAGGGACCTTAAAAAAAAAACCCCCACTTTTAAAATACCAATAAAAATGTTTTGAAAATTTTAAAATTACATTTACACAAAAATAAAAGAGAAAATTAGTTTAAGGTCCCTCTTTCATTTTTAGTAATGAAAGAGGTCCACAATATTATTTTGTGATGTTTAAGATTCTTCAATACCACACCCATATATCATAGAGAAATTTGACTCTCTCAAATCAAACCTCATCTCTCTCTCTCTCTCTCTTCAACTCTTCAGCTCTCACTTTTCTTCTGAATTCTCTCTGGCATGTCGGTCTCCAGCATCAAATCTGTGCTAGATTTCCTTAGAAAAAATGGCTTCTCCTATATATATTGAAGTCGATATACAATGATCCACCACCGCTATCTCCAAATCTACAACGATCTGTCGCTACTATCTTCAAATCTACTTTGGTCCACTATCATTTCGGTGTGTCGAAGCAGGTGGACTGAACAAATCCACTGAGAGAGAGAGAGAGAGAGAGACAAGCGATGTGTGAGAGCAACGTCAGATATCTATTGTGATGAGGTAGATAGAGAATCAAGCCTGACTATTAATGGCAAAAAGAAAGTGAGTGATGAGTTAGCAACAGGAGAACCCTGTTCTCCAACTCAATTTGCATTCATTGAGATGCAATATCTTCAATATCTATATATATATTACCATTCCAAAAATGAAATATCATTTTTCTAGTTTGTTCCAATCTGTTGGTGGAAAAATTTCTGCATATTTATTTATGGATCAGCTTTTATAGATTAGTTCACAAACAATAAATAAATAAATAAATAAAATTTTATACTAGATGATTTTCAAGAACTGGTGAAGGGTTTTTTTTCTGTTGCGGGATTTGTTTGGTGTAAATATATGGATACACTAGAATCAATTTTCTCTAGTTTAAAATTTTGAACAAACACAAAGAAATTTGTGCTAAAATTTCTCTGATTTGGTTAAAATTTCTTTGGCTTGGTTAAAACAATTTTCTATGGTTTAAAATCATTGTGCTAAAAATTCTCTATTATGTATTTTTTGTGTATAAATTGAATATCTTTCGTTCTAGTCTGTCTTTGATTGTATCGACTGTGTTCCAGAACTACTCTCTATTGCTCTCAAAATGCATTATAATTATAATTAATTTGAATAAAACCATCATTTAGTTGGATTTTTAACTTGGCATTTTGATCGATTTGCTTGATTCTTGCATTTGTTTTTCTTCCACTATTCTAGAGAAATTTGTGAACAAAGTCAGAGAAATTTCAATTTTCTCTGAATTTCTATGGTTTGAATTCAGAGAAATTTCAATTTTTCCTGATTTGAACCCAGAGTAATTAGGCAAATTTTCTCTTGTTTAGAGAGAATTTCTCTAGAAAGTCCAAAGAAACTCTCTGGATCGAATTTTTTCTGAATCGATTTGAGGGACCTTAGATATTATAAAAATATTAGATGTCCTTTATGCTATAAAATCTTAATACCAGGGACCCTAAAAAAATTTCCAAAATAAAACACAAAAAATAATAACAAATAAAACAAAGCCCTTAGGGCCTGTTTAATTCCAGGATAAAGACGTAGGATTGGATTGTTATTCCTATCAAATTCATATTCCTGCGTTTGGACCACACAAATGGGGCATCCGGCTTAATAATACGTAGGACTCTTAATCCTACAATATTGTAATATATTTAGGCCAAGTTTGACATCTACTAAATAATACAAAAAGTCAAAAAGTCACTATTCTATTTAAGTCACATCATCTTATTTAAATCACATCACCTCTCTAACACATCACATCAAATTCAACCCAAACCCAATCTATATAAGTCAATAAATCAAAAAATACACTTTTTTAAAACATCCCAAACTAACCCTTAATATCAAAAGAGAATAAGTATTAACAATTCTACACA
The DNA here is from genome assembly GCA_036172215.1 of Camellia granthamiana. Lineage (NCBI taxonomy): Eukaryota > Viridiplantae > Streptophyta > Magnoliopsida > Ericales > Theaceae > Camellia > Camellia granthamiana. Next base: position 123,682,469 of record CM069912.1, read on the forward strand.
TAATTATCCCATCAAATTATTAATCCTATAAGATTGTTAATGGGAAAACTACATACAAGTGGGAGAAAGGAAAATAATTATCAACATATAGAGGGGTGCAAGTGACACTTCCACCTCCACAGTCTTTCATTTACATCCCACTACAAACACATTTACACCCCTCATATATATATTTTTTTTTTTTCCTTTCTTCCACTTACAATTCTCCAATTATTAATTCCATCATTAACACTCCAAGTAATCAAATAAGCCTTAAAATTTAGGAGTTATTTAGGATAAATTAGTATACTTTTTAATTTTTTACAAAAAAAAATATATATTAAAAAAATAATATAATCAAAGTAAATATATTTATCTAAAATCTAAATAAATACATCTATATCCATCATGCCAAACAACCCGTGGTAGCTTTCAAAGTGCACCAAAAACAATGATCCGTCTAAATTTTATCAAATGGCAAGATGGGTGTAATAGGGACAAGCCAAATGGCAGCTAACAATTGAAGAACAACTAGACCCCTACTGTGAGGACTTTTGTTGCAAAAAAGTATCACAGTCCTTTTGCATTAATTTTTGTCGGCCTGACAACTTTTAATTTTAGTTTTAAAAAAAAATAAATTAAAATTTTAAAAATCACTATAAATTATTATATTTTTATTTTTATTTTTTTATAAAAAAATTATAAAATTATTAAAATAATCTGTTTGGGACACTTGTTAAGATTTAGGCCTAGTTTGAGAAGACTAAATAAAGTTTACACTTTTTATCTTTTTATCTTTTTTGGGTTTATATCAATCAACATCTCCTCTATATTTTTCTACACATCTTTTTATAAAAAGTCAAAAAATACACTTATTTAGAACATTCCAAACAACCCTTTACTTTAATTAAAAGTAAAATTATATCATTTTAAGGGATATAATTCCTATAATTTTAGGAAGATTTATTAGAAAAAAAATTTTAAGTATTTGTATCTCAATTAGTCTATAAAATATTTTTGTATTTTAATAAGTCTTATTATTTTGACATTTAATCCACTAAATCCTAATTCTCATATTTAAGATATTTTATGGACATTTCTACTCTTATAAATATTTTTTAAACGATTAACAATTTGATGATGTGAACATTCATATTATACAATGTGAATATTCACATTAACAATGTGAACATTTACATCACAGAACATTTACACTGTAAATGTGAATATTATTATTAGGAATATTTTGATAATTATGTCACCCATAAGACTTATTGAGACATAAAAACATAATGTGAATTAAATGGAACATAAGTAGGTAAAAAGGAATAAAAAAAAAAAAAAGTGCCCCATAATTTTATTAAAATACAAAATACTTATTTTACTTCATTTTTAAATTCAAGCTGTTAAATTATGTATTTTACCAATGTTTTGTATTATGAGGAAAAAAACACAATCACTTTTATTTGGTTGAATTTTCAATATATGTATTGTGTTTTAGAAACTAATTTTGTAATAAAAAAAAAAAAACTATCATAGTTTTCACTTTTTTTAGGCAAAAATAATTTTTAGAAATTTAAAAATATATTTTATGTTTATTTTGGTAAAATTAATTTTTATTTTTAAAAAAATAAAAAATAATCTAAAAACTTGAGATTTTTATCCGGAGAGGGAGCCAGAACGACAAGGGCCGCCCAATATAAATGGGAAGCTAATGTAGTAATCTTAGGATATATGCATGTGATGTTTCAATTTGCTTTTATTAGTTTAATTTTAAATAATAAGATTCATCATTTTTGTATTAATTTTTTTTTTTTAAAAAAATCTCATCATTTTTATGTAACATTCTCTTTTTTTTGGAGCAAAAATAAATTTTTAATATTTATTTTTTATCAAATCAATTTCTATGATTAACAAATAAAAAATGGAGTAAATCACAAATACGTTCCCTGAGGTTTGATTAAAACACGAATCACCTCATGTGGTTTTAGAAATTATATTTCATTCCCTAAGATTTCTAATTTCATAATAAATATTTTTTTATTAATAAATCATCAAATCAATTAACAGTTTTTAATGATGATAGAAATATATTTCAATTATTAATTTAAGTAATTTTATTATTGTATAGGAGAATAATTATAAATTTTATTTTTTTAATTAATTTTATTAAATAAAAAATATTAATAAAGAGATATTTATAATCTTTTAAATTATAAAAGATAATTTATGCTTTAAATAAATTTCAATAGTGTTTTTTTTAATTTATCCTAAAAAGTAAAACTGAACAAGGGAGCAGAGAGGGGGGGGCCGAAAACACATGGGCTGCCCTATGGATGATCACCAACTGGTTTTCTAATCACCCGACAATGGTTCATTATCGTTCCCAATATCCTAAATTCCTAATGTATTAGTAGCCTTTTGAAGATAGACCTAAGTCCTATATCCAAGGGTCGCTGTCTATAAAAAGGTCAAAAAATTTTGAAATCCCTCAAAAAAAATAAAAAAAAACCACACATCTACTTATAATAAAATGTGAAGATATGTGACAACTTTTATTTTTTTTGAACAAAACTTTTGATTTAGGTCAAGTTTGACTAAACTAAAAAAATGTATTTATTTCATTTTTTTATCTTTTTTGAGTCATATCAATCAACATCTCCTGTCTATTTTTTCTACACATAATACAAGAAAAGTCAAAAAGTACACTTATTTAGTCTTCTCAAACTTGACCTTATTACAAGGGGGACTCAATTTACTTAGCATATCATTATAAATTAATTTATAATGATTTATAAATTTAATATGTAAGTTTTTAACATTATCGCAATGATATCACGACATACTTTAAGTACCTCAATGGGTCATCATGATTAACTTCAAGGAGCTTGTACACATTTCCCAACACCATAATAATAAAATGGAAAATGATTTGGAGCCTTAAAAACACTCATCCTAATCCCCTTAATTTCCAATTTGGGCAATTGTTTCTTCTTTTTTTTTTACTTGATATGGAAATTAGGGAGATTAGGGGGAGTGTTTTTAGGGGGATATAGCAAGGTCCTAATAAAATTTTATAGCTAATGCTAGAAGTGATTCTTTTATATTGTTTAACATCAAAAATTGTATAAAAATGTCTTTAAAATGTTTAAAAATATTTTTAAAAATATTATTTTTAATAAAAGTGCATTGAATTTAATAAAAATATTTTGTGATTTTTATTTTTTATTTTTTATCTTTTACTTATTCAGAGCACTTATTACTAGCAAAATCCATTTCTAATTTTTTTTTTTTTTTTTCTTTCTTCTTACATCTGAAGAGCACCTTCAATAGAAAAGCTAAGAGTGCACTAGTGTTAGGTGTTAGACAGTTTACAGTGGAATTGTGCAGTTTGAAACACTCCTAAATAGGCAATTGCGGCAAAGCCCGTGACAAGAGAGAAAAGGAAAGGGATAGACATAATTGGATCTTGTTTTCACACTTAACACACATTTTAATTACACTATTTGAACATTCAATAACTTTTTAAATTGACAAATATTTTTAGAAACAAAATTGAATCGTACTTTTATGTTTTTTTGTCAATTAACAAACACTTTAATACATAATTTTATCCATACCACCATAACATTTCTTAACCAAATCCTATATTAATATTATATATATATATGCGCATGTAACCTTGACAAGAATATTCTCCATATAGCAAACCTTAAAAAGAAAAATAATAAACTAATGCACAAGAGGGACCTGTTGCCTACCAAAAGTAGTAAAACACTGATGCTCAAAACAAACAAACACCCACTAAAAGAGATGCTTCCATCCACTTTCCATGAGGCTCTATTAGAGTCAATTGAATGGTTCCCCCTTCCTAGCAAAACCTTAAAGATGTCTTTTATTATTATTATTATTTATTTCCAATGTCATCCACACTTACTTCACAACCATTTCCATAATTTTGTTGTTTTCAATAAACCTAAAATGATTTCAAAATTGCAGAGCAATTTACTCATGGTTGTTTATCACCAGAGAGCATCCAGCTAACTTTCTGATAATTCCAATGTGACCATATATGTCAACCTTTTGTCATGTTTTAGAATTAATTCAATCTATTCCACTCCGTCGATGTTCTGACCCCCAAACTCTCTTGATTTGATTCTCATGCTTTGAACCGTCACCTAGGTGGAAAAATTATTAGAAACCAAGGTACGTGTCTGTATAATACTCATGATGGATAAGAAATCACAACACATATGAAATAGATCGTTACCTAACAAATGTGAATAAACATATCCTAATCTATAAAAAAAAAATTCTATGTGATTGGTTTAAAATACCACATAAGTAATGTCATATAATGTTTTGAGACTACTGAATAATTAATTAATCCCACACTTACTCTAATAAATGTCTTGATTGTATGAAAACACTGCAACAATCTAAAGTTTTCTTCTTTTTTGGTTTGTCTCCCGGTAGAATGTTAACAAGTTAGTATGTTAAGTTAGTGCTCAACCCCCAAATTTCTCCATAGAAACCTAACCAGTAAAACCACTTGAACTAAGCAAATTCAATTTAAAGTTCACATGACCTAATGTTCTTAAAACTGTGAAATATTTGAAAATAATTGAATTCCAAGTAGCAAGTGTAATTCACTAAGGATCTGTTAAGCTTTTGAATTTAGAGAGGTATTTATGGAATGAAAAGAAAATGAATGAGAAATATGAAAAGAAAAAATAATAATTTATATTTCAATCATATTTTTCATTCTTTCTTTCTTTTCTTTTTTTTTCTTTTTGTTCTCTTCTATAATTTTTTTTTCACAAACCCAAAATTTAAACACAAGGCATAGTTTGGGAAGTGGCTCATTGAGCTTTTTTGGCTCAATGAGCCACAAAAAACAAAATAGGCTCATGAGCCACAACAGACAAAATATCACATCCAACCCCATAATCATTACACTCTTCTCTCACAAAAAAGTCAAAAAAGTCAAAAAGCTAAAAAGCCCTTCCCAAACCAAGCTTTTGAACCCAGGCTCATATAGCCAAAAAAATTAAAAAGTCAAAAAGCCAACCCACTTCCCAAACGGAGGCTAAATGAAACTTGTACTCAAAAGGTAAATTAGGTGGAAAGTACTTGAAGAAAAGCTGCCTTACATCAATTTTTTTTTTTTCTTTTAGATAGCAAACCAAGTGTTTGGTGTGCAATCTTGTTC